>JAUZND010091729.1:0-15095 GCA_034780555.1 Coelogynopora nodosa
CTTCCACAGGGCTAATCTTGAATGCCTCCATATCCAAAAATGTTTAGAATATATTAATCTACATGTGTGCCAATTTTGGTGCTTTTAGAACAATTTGAACAATTGGTCTGCTATGCCGCAGGACTATAATTATAGAAAACATTATGGACACACTTAGATATAGGTTACAATAGCTATAATATACATCAAATGCGATAAACGGTACTATATTAGATTCCCTAATAATATAAAACAGTAATGTTCTATAAAGATTAGCATAGAGATCTTTATAAAAAAAAATCGCTACATTTATAATTAGTATGAGAGTTATACCCCCTGTTCTCAATATCACTATAAAGGAAACGAGACTAAATGAAAAGAGATAAAATCAAAAATGAAGAAAACACGCACCGCAATTAACAACAAAATTAATATCAATATAAAAGTGATCAAGTTGAAAGCAGGAAGAACAACCAACTTGTAGAAAAGTGAGACTAATTCGAGGAGTTACCATCGAAAGACCAAAATATTTGTAAAACCTGACTTGTTTTAAATACTAATTAATTAAATATTAGCCTAAATACTCTAAACTTAAACAGGGCCAAGAGACAGTATAATGACAAGTCAAACCTGCGGATTAGAAAATGGTTAATCAAATTATAAGGACAAAGGTAAAATCTTAACCATGGTAACGGACCTAGTGAAATTGTATGGCACTGAGTGTACTCGTTCAACTTGTTTAAGAAAATTACTTTTTAAGAAAATTATTATAAAACGTTGTCAATTAAAAAATGGATATAAAAAACTATTTAATATATGCTGGACATGCTGTGCCTTGAAGGGAATAATGCTTTTCAGATTGAAAAAAGTAGCCTTTACTATATATAAGAAATACGGTCATTTACTTGAATTAATATTTATATGTTCTCAAGATAAAAATAAAATTACTAAAGGAATATACAATATAGGCCTACCGTAATTTGAACTAAAAAGAAGACAGCTTGCTGTCAAAGAACATTTACCAATTTCAAGAGGTATATATATCTTTTTTTTAGTTATTCCGCAAATTACATAAATATACTAAAAATAGCTACATAAACTATATAACAAATAAATAACAAACAAAAAACGTTTATGGACAAATATCCCTTGATTCGAAATTTTAGGGTAATAAAAGAATTCAAGGGACACAATATATCCGATTTTCAATAAATTTCAAGGGGAACTTTAAACTTTTAAGGTTCTCAAGGAGGCATACATCCAGGAGTTTGTTCCTGCAGGACAATTTTAAATATTTATAATAATTCAAACAATTATATATATTATAACCATATGTAAATGTTACGGTAGAGTTCTTATACTATTCATTTAGTTTTCGTATATTATATATATAAATACAATATTTAATGAAGATGATTAGTTAAACAAACGCTACACGAACCCGCATGTAGCCCTATATATAAATAATACAGCATAGTTTCCTAATGTAAATATGCGCATTCATATTTACATTCATCTAGCTTTGTTCACACTACATTTTCTAGACTACAAATATCATAATAAACATTAAGAATTTTTCATTTCATGACAGATGAGTTATTATATTGATGATATCATTACCGAAAATTAATAATGATATAGTATAAGCCTATTATATATCATGGATTAAAGGATTACATTATTTCTGGGACAATTTAATTAATGCATTAATAACACAATTATCACATACAAAACCACAATATTACGTAACACTTAGATTTGATCCTATAAAACGTCAAATAAAAAAAATGTTGTCAATCCATTTCCGCATATATACCATCTTTCCTCCCAAAAGAATACTATTAGAAAAATATTATAAAAATAATTAATACGAAGAGACAGCACTACCCCGTCTGTCATCCCTTCCTTGGGACACCAGAGAAGCTCTAATAAGCCTTCCCCCCATTAGACACGACCTGTTTGCTACCGCTGGCATCAAGTTTGACTTGAGCAGAGTGAAAATGATCTCCCCCTTATATTGCTACCTACTTAACACTCAGGTAAAAGGCAGTGTTCCCAGCAAGGTCTTGTATAAATGATTTATAGGCCATCGTTAAGCTTCACTATATTGAGCTGCTGTTGCTGCTCCCTTCTAAGGCACCCTCAGACAACTCTTCAAGGTTCAATGTGCCAAGACGAAACATAAGTCGTCGCCTTAGCGGGGAAATCCACTATAATCAACCACATCTTCAATACACACAGCAGCAGAATATAATATTAATTAGGAATCGAATAATGGAAAATAATACGATTACCAACACAATTGGTTGTTAATTAGGTTAAATTATACTGCATCAATAAAAGTGACACTTATATTTGATTTTAAGTTAACTACATAACTCAGTCTACTAATGCATACTCATAATAAAGGTTGAATAATAATAGGAAGATACTAAATACACGTTAAAGTTATTAAAATTAAACTACAGATGACATCGCAATAGCTAAGTGCTTAGATAGATTGCCCTTTTTCTGGAATAGTAAAATGAAGAACAATTATTAACAATATATTTAATTTTTATCAATATAAAAATTCATAATGTAATTTATACAAGACGAGCACATTTAAAAACGGACAAAATAATTAATATAAGGAACTTGAGGTCATAAAATATTGTTATCAAACAAAGAGAATGAAGGGATAGGCCTAGAGGTAGTTAATGAAAAGTAAATTCCAACGGTGAAGTCTCTAATGTAGTTCTGTGTTTATAGGAATTGACACGAAATTAAGTCAAGTGAGCCAGTAAAAAATACAGCTCTTATACATTTGTGCAATTCAAACAAATTACAATGTACTATATGGATAAAAAGTTTGTTTCAGATTTTGGCCACAATTCCGTATAGTTAAATAATATACGTTATATAGTAATGTTTATATTTCTCAAAAATATTTAGCAATCAGTGTAATTTTCAATACACTTTTCTGTATAGCGACTAAAATGATAATGAATATGTGCGAGAGACAATCTCGGCGTATATATACATACAAGACGGCTAACTGAAGTCTGCGCATGATACCCATTTTGTCAACATTGTATGGCTTTGAGTTAACCCGATTACCAATGCTGAACAGAACTAAATAGCAGACTAACATGTAGCAAACCTCAGACTAAAGTCGTTGCAGCAAGCACAACTTTTGTTAGTTACGATTTCAAAGATGGTAATTATTTTGACGGTGGTCCCTTCAGTTTTGAATACGTTGTATCAGATATTATTCCGTATACAAACTATAAGGTTGAATAGATTTTAACCCCACACTAGGTTGTAATTATGTTTATGATTTAAGTCATCATTGCTACATTTAAAAAAAATGGTATTACTATTTAACAGTAATTTGCATACTGCAAGACAAATCTAATCGTCCAGAAGAATCTAATCGTCCAAGAAGACAAAATAAAAAAAAACACTGGTTGGCCCACCGTCTAAACCAATATTTAATTCCAGGTTGATGAACTACCATTATGATATGTGGATAGTGATTAAAGTTGTTTTTCAAAATTCCGAATCATTAACCAATTACAGAAAGAAACGTTACAAGTAGTCAATAGTCCAGAGTCAAAGGAGATAAAAGTTCGCGTATCAACTCTTAAAATAGAATATGAAGTCATTATCGAAATAAAATTGTCAATATTTGGCCGAAATTACGTTTTTAACAATATACTTAAATATGGAGGACATCAAAATTTGAACGTACTGATATAGAGGGGGGATAACAGCCATAACTCACCGGTCCAGAGATAGGTCTTCCCCTTGTTGTCCATCTCCACCCCGTGCACCGGGGACATGGGTGCAGGCGGCGGCGGGTACTCGGGTGGCGGCGGGATGATCTCCCCCAACCGGAGCATCTGCCGGCCCCCCGCCGAGGCCGTCATCAGCCAATCGGGTGGCGCCCCCTGCTCCCGGTCACTGGTCCGCTGGCTGCAACTGGTGCCACAACTGGACGAGGTCGACTTCGATCCCCCAGCCAGCACGCCGCCGCCATTAATACAGTCGGCCGGCATCTGGTGGAGAATTGAAGTGGTCGCGTAGGGCGCCACCGGTGCCGGCGGCTCGTAGCGTGGCGCCGGGTTGTGGAGCAGCATTTTCGTCAAATCAGGCGGCGATCCAGCGGCGGTGGTGCTGGTCACGGTGCTCCCGACGCCCATCGGGTGCAGCAGGCAGTGTTCCGGTGGAGAGGAGTGAGACGGTGTCAACAGCTTCCCGGTCGTGTAGCCGGCGGTTTTTCGCCAGTGTTGTCGCCGACGGCAGCACGCGATGAGACAGAGGCAGCCGACTAGCCAGAGTGCCAGACAGATGATCACGGCGGCGAGGGTGGCGATGAACCAGGGCTGGTCGACGAGACGACGTCGAGAGCTGTGTCCAGGTTGGGTGCTGTGCAGCGGGGCGACTGAAAGGCCGCGACTTCGGATGCCCTCGCCGCGACAGGTGGCGGCGGCTAGGTGGACGGTGTAGATGAGCTCGGAGAGTAGGTTGGGGATGCTGAGCTGACGGGTAGATGAGCTCGTCTGTGCACAGGGTAGTGTAGGTGGGATGTTGACAGACATGGACCTCATATTTATAGGATGAGAGTTTTCGTGCGCTCTTCAGATCACGAAATACTAATAAATGTCAGAGATTTTCAACGTGTTACCTGCATAAGTTTAAAGAATCTAAAAAGTCATTATGACCAGAATATCAAGACATATGGGTAAAATACAAATGTAGTCTCCTGATTTTAAAAATATACTTAAAATCACTTATAAATAGCATAATAAATTTGTTTAGAAAAAAACTTATATTTTTATTGACCATGTGATATCTTGGTATGGCCACTTATAAGTATACGCAACACTTGTACGTTTGATAATAAAATAAGAAATATATAAATCTAGATATTCAATAATATCAAATAAGATTTAATATTTGACACAATCGAATAGAACTATTTATTAAAACTTTTATGATATAAATAACTTTTATTAATATTAGCAAAATTCTAAATCAATTTATAAATATTCAAAATCTGTTTCCAGACTTCGGAATAAAATTAATAATTTTATAACGATAACAGCCTATCTATGCCCATCTTAATAATGTATAAAGCAAGTTCCTAAGTGGTAAAGATTCACAATTGAATAACAAATTTAAACGATGTCAAATGCGTTGCTAAAAATCAGACGAGAATAAGCAACAAACGACCGACAGTACTATTTTGATAAAATATCATGTTAACAAAAACATTTTCGATACTTTGCGGCAAACTATTTTGGGGTGCAACCATCAAAATAAAATTTAGATCCATTTATTAAATACAATCCGATTGTAAAAAAAAAACCAAGAAGATATTGAAAGAAATAATACATAATATTTTATAATTGGGAAAAAACCTTACTAAAATCAAAGATTTTAACCTAAATAATCGATTTAAAGAACAATAGACGTCGCAACACTATTATTGCACATATTAAGCGCATTTCTAATAACAGTATCTACTCCAATTATTAACGGTCAGTTTAATGATTAATATACAATAAATAAACAATAATAAAAGTCCGCTTCTTCTGCAATTAGCATAAAATTCCCGTAACTCTAAAAAGTTAATATAGTATAAAAGAAGAAAACTGATATGACTGCATGTTTAAGTAAAGTTGTCTAAAAATATATACAAAAAAAAACAGGTACAATAAAATAATAAATGTATAACTATAAAATGCTCTGTAAAATCAAACCGATAAAACAAATAAATTTGAGACAAATAATAATTTTAATTTCGTAATATAATTTTTTGGTAATAAACTATAACTATCAAAATTGCTGTAACTTTTTAGGTTACGATAACAAAAGAACATTAAAATATTTATGTTAACGCTAAAATATTTAGAGGGTCAATGAAACAAATAATGAAATATGAAACAACAAGTCAAAATAAATTTTTATATAAACTATTTTTAATAATTATAAAAACCTCAAAATACTATAAATAATCGAGTTCACTCAGTGTAGTTTTGATGCAACATATGTTTCTAATATACTAATAAAAATATATAAATAAAACGCAGTTAGTTATACTTTTGTCTAATTCGCTTCATGTATGGATTGAAGTAACAAATTTGTCTTATAACTCCAATAGTTTCATCCCCTAAAAAACAAGCCAATAATAAACAATGGGACACACATTGGCAAACTGACAATATTCTATCAAACTGTCTCATCTGACGAACAGAAAAATTGATATTATCATATTAACTCTTCACGCCGAGACCGATTTAGCTAATTTCACAAAACGCCGCCATACAGGTTGACGGAAAATATTGCAATTACCTTCCCCCCATCTACTCCATTCCCTATTTTGTTATTTATTTTTATCATCTCTTGTTTCAGAAATCTCAGAAAAATTAAATAATTTTTCAGATGTTATAATGGCACTCGCAACTATAGTTGAACCTATATTTATTGGAGATTATAGACGAAATTCACGCTAAACATGTTTATTTGATTATATTTACCTCAACCCTCTCATGATCTAATATATACCGAATTTTCTGGCTGCAGTATATAATTCGAAGCAAACACCATCATATTATATAGCCCACCAATTACTCCTCCGTGTTAAAATCCGATAGGACAAAATACATCTAACCATTATAGAGTGGCTGCCGTAACAAATGTGTAAGCAATATTACACATGTAGTTAGGGTAACATCTATTATAGCGGTTTGGACACAATTGCACGGTGACAGCTGTTGCATATCAATTTCCAGTTGTTCATTGGCGGCGGAATACGTTGAATGTTTTTATATTAATGGGAAAATATATAATATTTTAGGGGCGTATATCTATTAAAAACTAAATGTTTACCACAAAATTTAATATTTAAATGTATGTTCATAATCATGTCGAACCTCTAGAAACCAAAATAATTCACAGAAGTATAACATTGACGAACAGCAAGTATGCGTTATTTAACTAATTATATCAGTCTAAAACACACATTTGTCACTGTTACCGATAAATTACTTCATAGGATTGATGGCACCGACAACAAGCTGTCAAAAATTGAAGATTTTACACAACCACATTTATAAGTGCCCCTCGGTTATTCAATATACAATTTTGAAGTAAACATAATGACATTTGAAACGGTAAATAATGTAGAAATAAATCCAGTTACCTTAATTGATTTACTGAACTTGGTTTCATTGCCGATGATATGCACCCAAAATCCAGTAAGAACTCCATTCATTTTATTAGATGCAGAAGGATCCCATCGAACACTAATAGAAGTGTTTGATATCCAAGCAGCTTCGACATTCCGTGGTGCCTCAGATGGAGTACTATCAAACGTAAGAACCGTCCGGGCCTGACTTTCACGACCCCGAACTCGTCCATAGGTCGGGTGATCAGCAAAGGGTTCCACTTCAACTACGTAGCAAACAAAAGGACGCAGACCGTCGAGAATTGCTTGCGATTCTGGTGAAAAGCGTCTGGGAGAGGCCATGATATCCTTAGTCCGCTCAATGCCTTCAACGGCAGTATTACTCGCCATTTGTAAAGTCAGCTGATCGTGGAGTTCATCCGAGAGACTGCAATGACTACTGCTGACCTGAGAAGCTTCACTACTTTCTTGAGCTAAACACCGACTAAGTGGAACTGGTTTGTAGGTTAATTTAAATCCAGTAACATAGCGCATTGGAGAACCATAGACAGTCCATGAAACTTTAACTTCTGAAGTAGCGACACTCTGAACACGAACCTCCTCAAAGTCAACTTGATTTATACGTGATTGCAAATCTTGATAATCAAGAGAAGCAGCTGCTCGATTAGAATTTTCATTAATGCTAGCAACATTTGTATAAACAATCTCAGATAAAACCCGTGGACGACCCACACCATAATGGTTCACTCCACGAACTAGAAACCGATATCCCGTTTCAGGGCGCAAACCAGTCACTCTGATTTTATTTCTTTCAGCTGCCCATATAATTGTCTGCCAACCTTTACTTTGATCGAGTGAATCTAACTCGACACGATAAGTCCGTGTACTAGCAGGACCTGTTAGGGCTAAAACTAGCCAGGTATCTCCTATGGTATCTACTTGAATGCTGTACGGCGGCTCTGGCAGTAGGTTTTCATCATCAGGTGCTCGAATTTCACTTCTTGGATCTTGAAGGGAAAGTACACTTAAAGAAGCTGTCCACTGAGAGCTACGTGAACTAACAGCAGCAATACAAGTGTAGTTAGCTGTATCAGTCATGACTAACTGATTAATTTGTAGAGATCCTGATGCGTGGCGGATAATTCGACGGTCTTGAATATAACTTGGTATACGAATACCATTCTTATGCCAAACTATACTAGGAGTTGGAGATCCAGCCACTAAGCAGGGTAGTGTCACTGCAATTGAACCAAGACGTAATGTTTGATTTTGTGGTCCAAGTAATATCAGCGGTGGTTCAGTAGTTGTCGAATGATCAATAACAGTAAGATGAGCGGAGGACTGCATTCGACCAGTGTATGAAGTCGCGCTACATACATAACGACCCTCGTCAGACTTGCGCACTGAATTAATTATAAGTGGACCCCCAAAATAAGCAACCACACGCTTCGAACTTTCATCCCTATTACCAACTCCTACTCCAGTCATCGGCAGAAATGTACGATCTTTATGTAACCAGCGCATTTCCGGTTTTGGAGATCCAGAAATGGTACAGTGAAATGTGACCTTTGACCCAGCGCGCACAACTTGATCTTCTGGTGTACGCAAAAAACCCGGTCTGGATATGACAGTAAGGTGGGCCACGGCCTCGACTTGCCCCGCTTCATTGCCTGCCTGACAAACATAGTTCCCAGAATCGGCTAGCTGAACACGCTCAATGCGAAGACTTCGATCGTCCAGAAGAGATGCTCGAGATTCGGGTATTTTCGCATCGGTCTCGCGAGTCCATACAATTACGGGCTTAGGGTCACCAACCACCTGACAGCGAAAGTGGGCAACACCATTAACAGTCACTTCTTGATTACTTGGTGTTATAAGAAAACGAGGCTTTTGTCGAACACGCAGTGAGGCAACATTGCTCTCTCGACTGAACGCGTAGTTACTTGCCAAACACTGATAATTACCACTGTCGGCTCTTGTAGCATGATCTATACGGAGATCACCATTATTAAGGATTTTTATGCGATCACCCTTGACAATAAGTTTGTTGTTTTTTCGCCAACTGACAGTTGGTACTGGAAGACCCTTTGGTGGTCGACATTCCATTAAAACCGTCTCTCCAACGCTAGCCATTTTGGCTTGAGGATTGAGAAAGTCATGGCCAAGAAAGGCAATACGTACCATGAAGTTGTCTGACTTAACCCACCCAACACTATTTGAAGCATTGCAGTAGTATTCGCCTTCATCTAGACTGTCTAACGAAATAAACATCAAAGTTCCACTACTAATAACACGATTCGAGGTGCTAGGTTGATCCTTATAACTGCGCACAGGAGCACCATCTTTGTACCAAACAATATTTGGAGTTGGTCTTCCTTCTGCACCGCATGAAAGAGTTTTTGGTTGGTGACGTAGAGCAAAATTTTCGCGATTAGGCTGTTCTTTGATTATGGGAGCGACAAAATTATCTGTTGAGGATTGTTGAGAAATAACTAGTAGAGGAAATATGACGAACTCATAAGCAACAATTGATAAGAGCAGTCGAGCTGAAATTTAAAGAAAAAACAAACAACATCATTAATTTTAAAATCATTAAAATTATTTATTGTTTCATCACATATAAATTAAACGAATATTTCCAATCACCGTAACTATTACCAACAACAGAATGGAAGTTCAGTAATGTGGGAATAGAATGTGTAATCCAATGTAAAAAGATAACTCAATTAAAAGTAATGTAACATTTTACTTTATATAATAATAATGGACTATAATCAAATTGTAATTAAAAATAATAACAATTGTGTAATTTTAAAGGATAGCTAAAAAATTTGAATAATATCCATTAAAATATATATAAATATATGGGAATATAAATAAATCCATTATAGAAATATTTAATGCAATAATTGCACATTTGCATCAAATAATATTGCATTAGGTTAATATGTAATCAAGTAATTTATGTATGCATGTACCCCTGTTAAATAGACTGGGGTATAAATTACTTGATCAAATATTAACTTAATTAAAAGTTGCTATGAAGTGAATATAGTTAAGCTAAACATGTAATTAAAGAACACGCTGAAATAAACTTGTAATTTATTACATTTTTATAACTATAACAGTTTATATGTAAATTATCAATAACTATTTCAAGTGTGCTATGCATATCTCATATTTACATTAAATAAATAATCACTGTAATAACTAAATTACAAATAGGCTATACCTGATTGAAGGATTATATCCAATTAATTTTAAAAGATATTTTTTTTAATGTGAGCCTATCTCTTATGTTGTAAATACAGGCCTCTCAGACTTTAATCTTCATTTGCAAAGATTTGCTTTCTGCAACTGCACTCAGGAAATTGTCACATGTTTCAAAATATTTTCAAGTTTGATATTGGCATAGGATATATTTCGGCAACTAAAAAGCAAATTATTCTCATTTGGATAGCCTGCTCTCAATGTCTGATGGGAATGGTCAGAATTCCTTTCTTTGCTTGTTGATGCCACCTAAAATTTTTTCTTTGTATCTTCTTCCAACTTGACATCTTTTTTTGCTGCAAGGTATCTTTGATAACTGCTTCCTAATGAAATCATAAGCATTTTGTGATATTGATATTCAAATACTTACCTGTATTTATTATGCCATACTTCACAATTGTCAAAGCTACAAGAGTTTCTTCAACAAGTGAGTCTACATAAGTAGTTAGCATAGCCTTATTGATTGAAAATCCTGATTCTGGTGTTGCATTACAATGGCTTATTGTCAGCAAACATTTGATAATGGATGTCATGGATGTTTGAAACCTAATTCCAGTAAATGTCCATTCTTTTGTTTATAGAGTCAGTGATTTGGGTGGCAGAAAATTGAAGCCTGTTTCCAATATAATTTTTGATTACATCCTTTAAAAGTGTCATCAGTATTCTTAACTAAAGATGAAAGATTTTAATCATACTAGTATTGCTTCCATTCTCTTCGAATTGGATCACCCAAGCCTTCTACCAACTTAAAAGACTCACTAAAAACAAGTGGCAGAACTTTTTTTAGAGGTTCCATTATGGTCAATGACAGTTGAGAAATATTGGTTAGTGTTTTAGAATCATGGCATTTATCAGTATGAATTATTAGCTGTAAATCTTACAAAATAATTTATGTGTAAAAATGCTAATTTTAGATGATTTTCAATAACATTTATGATAATTTTAAAAAATCACAGATTTTATTATGCTGAGGCTGGTAAATATCTCATGATTTCATCACTACTGATCATACAAAAATGGTAAGTTGTATGGTTTTAGTTAGCTAGTAATCATAAGTTGACTTTTAAAAGATTTATGAATGAAAAAATGACTATGTTACAAATCAGTGTATAACTAATTTCTTATTTTGTTATTTCTTAGCAGGTATAGTAGTAATAAGTATCTATACAAATATAGACATTTAGTCAACAAATATTTTTATAACATGTCATTTATTTGATATATTTAAGATAAGTATATTAATTTTACAATAAAGTGAAACACTGAAATAAGTTAGATACCATTTTAAGATTATACTAAAGCTAACATATTTAGAAAATATTAACCAAGTACAGAATTGTGATTATTTTAATTAAATAAGAATTATGGCATGCTTAAAGTTAATAGTAGAAAGCTTTTAAAAAATAAGCTGTTATTAAAATTAATATGATCTAACATAAGTTTAGTTATAGAAATATTGTTTATACCTTTAATTATAGCAATAACATGATATTAGACATTTCTAATAGAAACAAGGTTCTGTGTATGCTGAAGAATGAGATCAACTAAATATACATGTTTCTTACAAACTAGTAAAGATTAATAAAAATGAATTCTAATTAAGCATAAAAACAGCACTTAAAACCAATAGAGTAAGACTGCTTTACCATCTCAAATTGATTGATTAAAATAACATTTCAATTTATATCTGAGGTTTCTAGAGCATGGGGAATATTTTGCCTTACTGTTTCTTAGAATTATTACTCATTTCAATAATTTATATTAATTTATTAGTGTTAAGGTAAAATATTAATTTATTATATATATTCAATATTTTTTTAACATTATGGTACAGTTTAATAATATATTTTTATAAAGTAAGTCATAGATTACAGAAATATAGACCAATAAATGGTGCAAAATTACTATTTTCATAGCTTTTAAATCTACTTATTTTATTAAAGAAATAACGATTAATATCATAATTTAGAGTATCAGGTCAAAATATAAACAATACAATATATAACTAAATAAAGTAATCACAAAAATAAGGTCTACTTCTAAATAATATATTCTTTGTTCTTTTTAAAGATACATTAAAGCACATATTCTGGTATATGTATAAGCAATATTTAAAATAATATATATTTATATGAAAAAGAATATTATTAGAATAGAAAGATAAAAATATAATATAAACGACATACTAAAAAGTATGAATAAATGCTACTTTTAGGTTACTAAAAAAGGATAAAAAATAGCTTAAATAGAATCCATTATAAATGCTAGTTTCATGACATTTTGATATTTAAGTAATTTGTTTTCTTATAAAAACAATTTCCTTATTATTGAATTTTTTCATATTTATAAAATATTTTCATATTTATAAAATATTTTAATAAATTTTATAAAAAATATTATAAATTATAAAGCTGTGTCATAAAAATACATTAAACTTCATTTTTTTGTTTATATAAAAATGTGATGTGATTGGAAGTATTATGGTAATGTTTTGACTATAATTAACCATTATTATATATTATTACTTAAAAAATTGTCTAAGTAACTAGGATAAATTTATATATAATAATAATGTTGTAAGTACATTTTTTTAGCTAAATTAGTGACCTAAATTGTTTGATTTAATACATTTAAAAGAATTCTAGAGATTATACCTTTAAAATTGTATTTGAAAATAATTTTAATATATAATAAAATACTTTTGCTATCAAATTAAAAATCAGGATTACCTTTATGGAGAGTACCTAGGTACCTCCTTAAAATTTTAAGATGTAGTAAATAGAAAAAGAATTAAGTAAAGGTACTATTTTTTATTTAAAATGATAGTGAGGCAAATATTTAACAGAAAAATATATTTTACATTAAATATTTTTTTATAAAATCTTGGAGGAATTTCAGAAAAGAAGTATACTTTTAAAAAAGATGGAATATTTTTTTAAATATATATATATAACAAATCACTTTTTTGATAACTAACAAATATATTATAAACATTAATAACATTTTCAAAAACTTGATTTGTTATAAATATTAATGTTTTTATAATAATCAATTCAAAATGGAATATTATAATAAATGTTTTTTACCAAATAAAAGAATATTATTTATATATTATGTGCTATACATATAATAGAACCAGTTACTACTACTATAACTGACTGGATGAAATACTCTGACTGAGCTCAGCAACCATGAACTAGTATATATTTATACTACTTACATTGAATAAAGACTTTTATTGCAAAGTTTATAAGTTACAGCATATGTAAATAATTCTGAAATGAAACATACCCATGTTTGTCAATATTAGATCATCTTTTAATATAAAAATTCATTATAAAATCCACATATTCACGTAAGTCAGCTGAGATAAACAAAGAATAAACAATTTTGTGTTATGCGGTTAACGTACATGTTATAATTATTTATTATAATATAACAACATTAAAATTATCGAAAATTTAATACTGCAGTAAATCATTTTAAACATTAATAAATAATTAATTCTAAAAGTAATTTACAGATGCTCCAATAATATAATATGATATGTTATCTAAAATTTGATTAATATATTATTTTAATTAACCAATAAAAATTAACATTTTTGATTGATTTTTTAACCCATTGTAAAATATATTATGTTTATATTCACATTTATAAATATTCCTTTATATTCAATTTATACTTGAGGATTGAAGATTTTGTATTTCTTCAACGAAACACGTATAGTATGTTTTGTTAAATGTTTTGAAGTATTCAATAAAAATAAATGACACATCCATCTATTTTATAACAATAGCAAATAAGATTTATAGAAAAAATTTCAATACCAAATAATTTGCAATAATATTATACAGTTTTATTCAATACTAAGCAATTTGCGATAATTTTATACAAAATTAAAATATTAAAGTAATCATAGATAATAATTACATAAAGTTACATAGAATTACTGTGCTTACACTGAGGAACTCCAAAATTAGAATAATTATATCATTGGTTTTTCCGAGGTGTTTTCCGAACTCTTTCAAATTATGCACTTTCTTTTTTATTTATATTTTTAACACTATCGAATAAAATTGTCAAAAACTGCTTTGTTTTTTGGGAAAATATTAAGGAACATATGTATACTATAATTACCTATATTATAAAAAATCTAAAAGGCATATATATTGTATATTTTCATTTTGAAAACAAGCCTAGACATTACAAAAATAAGATTTTTTATTGTACTTTTTTTCAAATTTCCTTTTTCATGTAATTCTAGGGAGCGCAACTTTTGTAAAAAGCTGTAGTTCACCTTTCAAAATATATATAATAATTATAAATATAAATATTATATGCCCATATCTGACAGTCTTGTACATATCTACTAGAATGTATATTATTTTTGTAAATATACAGTCGTGACCAAAAGTCTGTTGACTTTTACAAAAATACTTGATTGTCAACGGATAATTTGAATACTCAGTTTAATTATCATAAAAGCATGTAAATATTATATTATGTATACAGTATATAAGATAAAAGTAAAAAATGTCTGGAATAATAGTTTTAGGTCAGTATTTACAATGATATCCATTATTTTTAAGGATTTCCTTTATGCGCGTTGGCATTGAATAGACAAGTTTCTGGCAAACTTCAGGAGTTATTTCAGTGCACCACAGACGTC
>JAUZND010091730.1:0-36533 GCA_034780555.1 Coelogynopora nodosa
AATACAATAACTATTATATATGACTGTGTTTATAAAAACAATAAACTAATATCTATGCCTTATCCAAATATAGATTCAAAATATAGAACTTAATTTCAAGACAATTTTCTAAAATAGAAGCCATACTCAGAGGAACCCATCTTTTTATATGCACCCATAAAGAAAGGGTTAACTATTTATATAATTCATGGTTACATTTAGTTACGAAACATATTAAAATATGGATGAATACTTAATATATTTAATAAACTTTAGTATTTGATGTCTTGAATCAATGAATAATACATTCTTACCAATCTTACCAATATTTTAATAGCTATGTACGTAGTGTGCTGATTAAATTTAATTTTTCTTACAAATTGATAGTCAGCAATATTTCATTAACCACACTGCTTATTTTTGTATTTATTCCTTTCATATGTTGGCTAAAACTCCTAAAGCTTATTAAACTTATTTATTCACTAAATAAAATCACTGTTTTTATCATTGATAATTTAGATTTTCAATAAAAATTTAAAATAATTTTATGAGAATTTCTAAATGATTACATGGTCAATGTTAATATCTAAAACTAATGCCACTTTTTTTGCATTTGAAAATTTTTCTTTTGGTAAAAGGAGTTCAGTGTAATTTTCAGGGGAAAAACACAAAAGACATTGTTGTATAAATAAACACAATTCTATAGGCAGGCAAGGCAAAGGAACATGAATTAAAAGAGTCAGAGACCAATCTAAGATTGCCCTCACAGAAATGACCATAGCTACCAGTGTAAATGCATTTCAAATGAATAATCCCACTTATCTTTGTACACATATGTCATATTACACACCTACACATTTTGTATTATCAATTTTGTAATCCAGATGTTTAAACATTATACTGTGTTTTGTTTTTGTAAGAATAAAAATGTATTTTACTATGTGATTTCATTGAAAAGGTCCTTATTTTTGGACTGGGATTTTTTTTTAATTATTATATATTATCTATTGTATATATGAATACACACCTAGGACTAAAAGTGAATTCATTTGGGCCATGAGACAGACCAAAAAAGAAATGGAAGGAAATGTTTAAAATATCTAAATTTAAACAAATTGTGTTTCAGTTGCTGTAGAAACTATTTGCAATTCCAAATCAAACTGCAAAATTGTCTGAAAGATATCAAAGTAAAGTTACACAAAATACAGTCATCATTGCAGAGTATGATTTCAGGAAAGTAATATTTTGCAAAAAAAGTATAATTAGTAAAAAATAAAAGTGAGAGTGAAATTGAGAGGAAGCAATAAATATAAAGAGTTGTTAGTATTAACCATTAACTAATTAGTTACTAATGTTATTTAATTGCATTAGTCACTCTATAATAGTATTTTATTAATAAATAATTATTATAATATAAGTTCATGCCTGTTACTGGTACTATGTAAATCTGTACAATCTGTTCACATGTCCTGACTGCATTGTATGGTATGTCTATTAGACGATGGCAAAATGTTTTCTATATGTTTGATTTGATTGTAAATTCTGTTTTTTTTTGTTTTACTTGTCTTATGCATTGCAAGTTTACAGTATAACATAGTATAATGAAGTTGTGTTGCTTCTGAGAGATATTTGTATAAGATATGAACCCTGGTTGCATGGATTTTACTTGAATACGGAATTATCAATTTGGCCCATTTTTTGGCTAATGATTGGTGGATGATTGTCTGAGTTTTTTTTATTACCTATATTTAATTTCTTATTAATTATGCAACATAATTTATCTGTGTTTTATTCACTTCTATATATTGTATGTCTGATTATCTTGCTTTAAAATAATATGTATTTCAACCCTTATATTACTTTTTCAACCCTATTTATCATTCCTTTTAAAATCTTTCTATTATTATTTTTAATAACTGGGCTGTACAACCCCTGTATATAGTTCAATTTGTGTATATGTAATCTTACTATTTTAGTTTACTTTGTTACATATATGATTATTAAATAATTAATTTAGACTGAAATGCTGAGAGGACTTCATTATAATAACATGTACATATAATAGTCAAATATCTGCATCCTAATTTTGCAATTATATGCAACAAATAATTTCACTTGATTTTCTAATAACATTATTTCTGTCATATAGCAATTGTAAGATTTAAGTATACAATTATAAATTAAGTTTTATTATAACTCTTACTAACTAAAAATAGTTATCCTGTGAATGTTTTTTAAAACCAGAATTCCAACTGATCAATAATTTTTTATTTGTTAAATTTTTTACATACATGATAATAATCAGTCATTATAGATATAGGGATTAATATATGTTACTATTAATCTATATTATATACATTATTTGATTTTTCATACTTAAATTAAAATATTGCTAACATTATTCAATTGATGACCTACTTTTTAATGGGATTTATTCTCTACTAAATAGATAAAGCACTTTTCCACATATGATACATAATTTTTATTAATTTTAGTCATAGCAAATATATTCATCATTTTTTGTTTGGGCTATGTAAAATTTATTTAAAAATTTATGAAGTACAAAACTGGACATGTAATGTATTCTTTGGCAGTATGACTTCTATTTGATATTATATTAATTAGTAGGTTATCATACATATTTAATTTATATCTTATTTATTAATAAAACTTTCAACATAGACGACTTTTTCAATCCTGGTAAAAAAATTCTGTATGTAACTACTTTTATTTAGTTTTCGTTTTATATTTTATACATATTTCGGTTTATTTTATGTTACTAAAATTAAATATCAATATATTTGCTATAGATTTATAGTAAGTAATTGTCTTATAAAATTTCCTTATAGTTTTGTTAGTATATAAATCATTTTTCATTTATAAAATTATCAGTTCCTGTTAATGTTATGGACAATTCTTTAAAATTATTTTTTTAATTTGTAATAATATTAATTATATCACATTTACGAAAAAATAGAACCTAAAAGACTAATTGTAATTTTCGAACTTTTAAATTACACACATGCAATATTTTTTAGGTTTATAGAAAATTCATTGTAAATTTTCATCAATTAATATGTTAATCTTGTGAGTTGATTTTTTGTCTTAGTTATGTCAATAAGGTAGTATTTAATATCATAATTATTTATTTTAATTAAATTATTAATATTAAAAAATATATATTAATGACTGTCATTATTTTCTGTCTATAATTATATTTTATTCATTAATATATTACTTAAAAACATTGTCTACACTAACATAAAGTTCAAGTATGTAATTGAATGTTATTAAATATTGAATAAAGTACTTCATTATGCATTAATTGTAGATGAACCCCTACTTAAATTTTATATATTGCGCATAAAATTTCATGTTTATTTTATAATAATGTAGTTTAAGTGTTTTATACTTATTTTCTGAGTTTGTTAATCAATAGTGAGTATGTATGCAGTGCCATATCTTTATGAGTGATATCATGTTTTCATTATGTTTGATTTAGTTAAAGAATTTAAAAACATAGTGAAATTTCAAATAGCCTTAAATGTAGTCGTTTTATAATAATTAAGATACATTTCTTCTAATTGATATTACTTTATGTTACTAATTATATCCAGTGTTCAGTTCTGTAAATGTGTATTGTACTAGTTATTAATAACTGTTCTTCTAAATGCTTAAATTAAATTGCTCATTGTGTATTTAAAATTGACCCATATAAGAGAAATTTTAGTTTCATCAGTTTCCGAGAAACAAATAAATATTTAATTCAACTAGATTTTAAATTTTGGGATGACAAAGTTTACAGGATTAAAATATAAATTAAGCTTATCTTCAACATCTTAACATGTTTCAGAATACTCAAACAAACAGTAAATTCCATCTTCTTTAGACTTATTTTATTGAATAGGTTGAAATTATTTTGTAGATTTAATTTTTTTTATAAATCAATTATATTACATTTTAGGTAGATTTTCCAAAACTTCATAAAATATGTTCAAATATGCATTTTTAAATCTTTTAAACATTTAAGTGTTATTTGTAGCAAGGGTCCTATGCTATTCAAAATGTTTTAAAACAATTATTTAGACTAATTTGTTACAAATTCAGTCTAATTCACGGTGTTTACATCTTGTTCTCTAAAGATTAAAAAATAAAATTGCCATTGTACTTTATTGCAAAAATAATTACCTAAGTCTCTTGCTTCATTTCACTAATTAATAACTTTATAATATTGATATTGGCTTTTACATTCAATTTACTTTTAGATTATATGCAATCTTTATTAATCTTTTTTTATAGAACTTTGAATTGATATAAATTCACTTTATCATTCAATGTGGTCCTAATATATCAAAATATTGAAAAACTTGGAATGGTATTTTCTAAAATTTTTTAATTACTTAGACAAAAATCATATAATATTAAAATAATAATTTTCCTATCGGCTGTCACTCAAAAATTTTATGTTATTAGACAAACATGTTATTCAGTATTTTTAAACTTATTTAGTAGGTATAATCAACAATAAACATAGCAAAGTTGAAAGTCATCTCAATTTTTTCAACATATTTTTAGTTAGTTTATCTTATGGCAAGATATATATATGTATCCATTATTGTTATTATATATTTTTAAAACGTTTTATATTTAACTTAAGCTTATTACAGAATTTATTTTTCATAATGTAATTTGTTGTTATTTCTCATTCAAGGTGTAATGAGTAATATAAGGGGATTTCCCCATGGCAAGTAAATTTAAGAAATCTCGTCGGACCAGTGGAAGCAAAAAAGTTAGCAACCCTGACGAGCCAACTCATAATTCTGCAAGTAAAACCACGCATTCATCGGGGTAAGTTAGAGATTGTTTTTTATATAAAAATATTTTTGTATATCTGTCACTATATGTCATGTGATTACATTTTAATTTCAGTAACTTATCCGAACACTCTTCGCACCACTACAATCGATTTTGTTCACACCTGGAAGATAATTTACAGGTGAGAATTCAGCTAATATAAAAATTATGTTCACTATTTCTATAATTTGTCGTGGTTTTATCTTGTTCGTTTCAAAATATATTTCTTAGTTCTAAAAATTACTGCCCATTATACATGAACTATTTCATTATTTGTGTTTGTTGTCGTGAATTATTTTATTATCATCTTACTGTTTACTTTAGCATTTTCCAATTATTTTAATTATACAATTGTGTATATTGTTTATTATAGAATAATTAAATTATAAATGTTAAAGAAATCTTATGTTTTTCATTGTTAATGCTCAAACGGCTATATTACAATATGCCTATTATATCTTATTTATGCAATGTTTTATCATAAAAACATATATTACTATAACATATGAGAAGGCAATAGTTTTTCTTTTGAGGTGTAGTCATATTATCAGCAAACTTCCTTTGATATTATTTTACCATCGGCCTGCTGCAATTGCTAACTTTATTGTATTTAATTTTGGGTATGTCTAGCTGATGAGAGCTAATAAGTTCGAAGCAGTTGTGCTAGACTCCCAAAAAGAATATAATTTAATTATATAGTCTGTAGTATAATGCAGTTTGTCTGCATATTATTTAATACCATTTTTAGTACATTACTATATTTATTGCATTTTAATATATATTTTGTGGGTGTCCCATAGCACGATAAGGATTTGATGAAACAAATATTAAGCTGCTCAAAGGTTTTAATTTCACAAATTGCAACGTAGGCAGAACTATTTAAATAAATTATAAAAACTATATAAATACACTTTTTGATAAGTTAGTTATGTAGTTATTTTTATTCAAAATAATATGTTATTATTGTATGACGTCAATTTGTGAAACTGGGACATTGTGTGGTTTGGTGTTTTATTTTCTTAATAATAGTACATACTAACATTTTTTTATTTATTTAAAATTAATGAATAAAAATGTATAATTCAATTTTCCTATATTGCAAACTATATTTCTGACTATATTGTTAATATTATTTAGCAATAATCTAATATACTACTGCACTAGATAAGTAAGTAATATTGTTTTATAAAAATATTTATTGACTACCACTATACAAAAATATTAAATAATATCTTGTTAAATCTAATTAACTTGTCTGTTGTTTATGGAAGCATGAATAATGTTCATGTTTTAAATTGAACGATGACGTCAATTTAAAATATACACTACTTATTACATAATTTATTTTATGGTGCCCAATTTTCCGTCCAACATATTGTATATTGAAATTAGTTATAAATAATATATCATACACGTATTGAATCAATGCTTAGCGATGAATAAATATACATAGATCAGTATTAATATAAAAATCAATTAAAATACGTATTAATCCATATTTACAATGTATGATTGTTGTATACGATGTATGTTTTCATGCATTATTAATAATCGAACAATAAATAATTGACTTTTATGTTCTATGCGTCTTATTATATAGTTGTGTTTTACATAATCGTTTATGTATCTGGATCTTTTAAAGTGAATATTCTCGAAAAATTATATTAAATAAACTATTTAATGTATATTTTGATAATCATTTTTATATATAAATAATTTTTATCTAAATAGCACGTTATGTTATATTATTTGGTTTCACTATCTTACAGAACCTTATATATTACAGAACTATATAATATTACAGAACCTAGTATTTTTAGTTAACTGATTACTGCAGTTATTTTACTGGTATACCTTGTTTTCTCTCTATAATTATTATGCAAATAAAGCCGTTTACGTTGCATGAAACGTACAGCACTTACTTATATATACACGCCTTATTCCAGGTATATGTATGTATCCTTTCATTTAGCGTTAGTATAAGCTAAGTTCAGTGCGTTAGCAGTCTATTATCTGACTCATATTCTAGTCTATATGCTATCGATGTTTCTGTGCAACTCGTTATAGCAGCATCTTTATTATGTTGTTATAATATGATATGTTAAATGATATTTTAAAAAAATGCATTTGGTTTCCGTAGACTGCAGCCTCTTCTTCAACTCCACGTGGACGCCTAAAAGATTTTCAAATTTCACCACCAATTGGAGATCATCCTACAGAATCGTCATCATCAAAAAAACGACGTCATCAAGTTAACGTGAAGGAAGAAACCTCGTCTTCACTGCCCCCTGTCCAATTTAAACATACATCTCGTCAAGCCAAACGTAACTACCGTCAACACAAATCGAGGAAGCTTGTTTCGCGGCATCGGAGTGAGTCCTCATCAAGCTCCCCCTTAGCAACGACTAACACCAGTAACAGCAGCACAAGTAGATGTGATCGAGTGTTACGCTCTTCAACACACAAATCCCGTTGTCCAGACGCCTCCAGCAGTCTTCAGGTGAGTTACGAGGAATTGGACGACGATCTAGACGAGCAAGAGGACCAGGAAGGTGACAAAGACAGGAAACATTCGATAAATCGTCGGCACAAGAAAGCCTCTTCATTCCGTGTAAGACAGTCTTCATCTTCGGACAGATCGGCGAGATCGTCTAAGAAAGAAAAGCGTTCCACATCACTATTTCAGTGAGTCTGCCTAATTTTTTAAAACTTTTTTGGGTCATATTACTCTCTGACTTTTTATTTTACATGATATGCTTACTGTATGTGTACTGAACTTTTCTCGTAATTGATAAAATACTTGAATAATTATTGTTTGTTCATCTATAATTTTAAAATTATCAAACTTTTTGTTATTATAAATAAAAGAGACATGTTCATATTTGAAGAATGCTAATTATGTTAACTTAAAAAAACTGTATTGAATAGGCCAACAGATAGCATTATAGAATACAATCGAAAAATAAATATGTCTAATCTACATAATGTGTTAAACAATCTTTCCTAAATTAATCAAACGGTACCCAAATTTAGGTAAAACTTTTAAGTTATAATAAATAAAAATATACAGTGCTTTCACCAACTACGGTTTCTCTTAGTTATACTTTTTTTGCTGTATAATGTAGCATTTCCCGTGCTGAATCCAAACCTATTAGAACCAGTGTTTATTCAGCGTATTTTTTTATGTTACTGTTCTGCTTATTTTCAATGCTATTTAATATTATGTAACATCCATAAGCAGAACATTTAGATTTTCTTATCTCATTCGATAAGCTATTATTTAATCTTTTTCTGTATCTATAATACTATATTATAAATACAATTGTATTTGTGTTTTATGTGTAATTCATCATCACCGGAAATTGTAGGCTAATGATTGACAGGTAATGCAGTTTTATTTGTTCTTGTCATTTTAATTATGTTTATTTTTTAATTATTTAAAACATGTATACTAATCGTTTGTGTATTATTATGATTTACTCTGTTATTGTTCAATGAACTTTTTGTTACGTTTATTTTTTTAAGTTTTACGGTATAGTATTATAGTAAATTATTGAGTGTAATTCTAAACATCAAACTGTATATTACTAAAAATTACTAGGCCCTAATTGAGATATTATATATTATACGAGAAGCCGTATTAAACTGCATCATAGATTTATTTTTATTCAGTTATATTGAACTGTTTTGCGCCTGTTTTACACTGAATGATCATGTTTGAAGTAATATTAGGCTGTTTTTTTACATGTTTGTAATAATACATAAACAAGTCTATTTGTCACTTTATTTAAATATAATATTGTGATTAATTATTCGCTAAAATAATTTAATTATCAAATTTTGGTTCACCATATCCGATATTCTTTTAGAATTATTTTTCGTTAACAAAATGATCCGCATATTTAATAACTTAGTGCAAATGTATTGTGCAAATTGTGTTCGTTTAATACAAACGTGTCATATTTTACTTCAAAACTCAGAAAAATAATTACAACATTTATAACATACTTATAATTATAAAGTACGACTTACTTTTACGTCTTATTCAGACTAAATTTAAGTATTATTGAAATCTTACTAGTTGGGGTTTTTCTAGTTTTAACGTATATTTTTTAGATTTTTAGTTGCTAGTTTAATTTAATTTCTAAATATTCTGATAATATCATTTTGCAGAAGCTCCTCGCATCGTAAAAGACCACGAAGTACCGATAAACTGTCAAGAAAAACCAACCCTACAGAACCCCCACCCGAAGCGAAATCACTAAAAGTAGCCACGGGATCCTGCGCTAGTACCACGTAAGTTGATACCAGAATCACATTAATTCATCTGTAATGTTATAGAAAAGTTCTAACTGCTCGTCATATTGAGGTATAGGGAGTGTTGTAAATATAAAGATAAAAACAAACATGAACGAAACATATTTTATTTCAAAAGACATTTAATTTTCTAAACTTCTTCAACTATACAGATAACATTCGTCAGGATATATTTAAAAAGAGTGTACACTATTAGAACAAAAATTGTGATACATAAAGAATTTATCTTTATTTACATTGTACGCTCTTTTTAAATCTATCCTGATGAAGAATGTTTGTATAGTCGAAAATGTTACTAAATAAAATGTATTTTGAAAAATATAATGTTAGTTAATACTTTGCCTGTCATATTATTATCGAAATTATTTCGCGTTTAATGGAATCTTTGTAGAGACCGCATTTAGTAAGTATAGCAATGAAAGTATATAACCTTTATTAATTTGGCATCAGTTAAATTTAAAAAAATTAAATACAACTCATTATGTCAGTTAAGAAACCTCTTTAAATTCTAATGTAATACTGATAAAAATTTTGTTGACAAATGATTATTTTATTATATACATGGATTCACTTTTAAGTAAAAATATAAATATAGGAAAAATAATTATTGAACAATTAACAAATTATTAAAAATGCTGCTAATAACGCTTAATTGCATGCTTAATTTGCTTAAATACTTAAAAATATGACTTATTACTAAAAGATAAATAACAATGGTTCTAAGAGAATCCCAAAAAATTTAGAGAAGGACGAGCCATTTCAATTTCTTGATTTGAAGAGTAAAGGAATTTTTATTCTTTATTTGAGTATGAGGGAAAAACTGAAATCAAAATAATTTGTACATTGTAAATGTTAGCCTCTGTTTTTAAAAATTTTATATATTCAATAAATTGTTAATATTTTTACAACTAATAATATTTATTTGAAATTTTAGTGTAACTGTAATTTTTGGTAATTTATCTTCCACTTATACAAATGACATTTATATACAGTATAGGAAAAAGCTTTTCTAAAACTATGTAAAGGTAAGTAAATAAGAATGGTACAAATTATAAGTAAATGGATACATACGAATGAAATATGTATGGAGTCATTTTGTCCGCATATACGAGTCATGTGTACAGTGACTCTTTTTAAAAAGAACCTGATAATCTGACATAAATGTAATTTTAGCCCTTCAAGTTTCCAATATAATTGTATTATTTAATTTATATAGATTATATAATATATACTGTTTTAACTGGCTGATAACTTCGCCTCGGTTAGCTTTATATTTATAATATTTGTGTTGATTTGTAATTCTATTTGCAAGAGTTGGGAGAAAGGAAAAATGGGGTGATATAACCTGCAATAATTATACACATTATGTTGTCAGTTGATCGCAAATACATACTTATCGAAATTAAATATTATTTGCTTTGCTTATTTAACGGTCTGTTTTGTTTTTAAATTTCTTACCGCTGAGTACACTTACCGTCGTTATTATTTTTTCAGTATTTTTATAGCCAGGTCTGTGTTATTTTCCCTTTTGAAATTTAATTTATTGACCTCTATATATTATTGAATGTGTAATTATAACAACATAATAAGCAACCCTGAGAGAGTGCGCGAGAAGCAATATTTTAAAAACTAGAAAACGTCAGCATAAAGTAGCGAATCTAACGTTAATTATAAGTAGGAAGAGAGGTATATGAAAAGGAGAGGCAGAGAGATTGGTTTACCTCAGTTTCATTTGCAATCTCCACTGATTATTATTGCGAAGCCTGCTCTCTTCCCCTTCTTTCATCTCTTTCAATGTGACGACTTTACGGATTTGCCTTAAACAGCTGTTGTTGGGTTCACAGAGGAGTAAAAGAGGAACGAAAGGGGATTCTACGAACTACGTCATACGAAAAGCATTGGCGGAGGACGACCAAGTCTACAGAATTAGTTCCTCTCTCTGTGTGTGTAGCTTAATCGTCTCTGCGTTCAATAAAATCCTTCGCATTTCTTCCGTGTTCCAGTTTTAGAGTTGACTGAGTCAACAACCCTTTTTTGTTTCTGAACCGACTGGCTGGTTGGTAGGCTAGTGAAATCCCAGCAATATCGCTTCATTTGTTATTGTGTATTGAGCAGCTTAGACACACACTCACCCAGCAGAAGCTGCTTAGAACAAAGTCCGGTGTAGCCCTCGGTGTAGCGGTCTTTTGTGCGGGCTATCTATTCCTGTTGTTTCAATCGTTTATTTTCAGTGAAATCGTCATCCTCAGTCTAATCGACTTCTAATTCTATGCGCCTATTGCACAACCTTTTGGTGTACTCACTGCTATCTTCGTATTGTTTAATCTGCATCTTAATTACACTAGCCACAACTACTTCGACAGCATGTGATTGGTTGTAGCCAGAGACTTAAAACAACGCACTGTGGGGTCGTCGGCAGTGTAACTTGCACTACCGGAAATCTGTGTAAATTAGTGCCTCAAGACCGTTCGTTATCTGGTTGGCTGCCATCATCTTCGCTCTGTTCAGCTACGCTTCCCAATACTGTAGGTTTGTCTTTCTAGGTCTGTAGAATGTAATAATGTTTGTATTAGTACCGATAACTCACGGTGTCAAATGTATTAGCAACAAACCAACATTCGGTTATACTAAAAGCTCGAATCACCACCATCAATCTCAAGTCGGAACGCAAAGCAGTTTGTGAAATCTTTTCGTGTCACTGCATCTTGCGTGTTTCCTTGTGACCAAATCAACGTCTTTCTTATCACGTACCTAACTATTTACATAAGAGTGGACAAAAGCTGTCCGAAGAGTTATTTCTTGTTTTTACTATACTGATTAATTTTCATACTTGTGATATATTCTTGTTTTCCTGCCAATAGTAATCTCCGTCCATTTTTCTTGTGATTGTTCAGCAACTTTTGGCAATTCTAAATCCGGCTAATCCTTTATTGTGTGTATTACAAAGAGAAAGTTTATCCAATAGGATTCTCACCTGTCTCTACTACAAATTCGAGTTGATATCACCGTCCATAAATTTGTCTGATTATAATATGTTTATTTCAAACACAAATGCGGGCACTTTGTGAATTCTTCACTAGGTAAGACTCTAAGGTTTATACTATTTTTATTTCAAAACAAACTGGTTATAATTTTAAATAAAATAAGCTGAACATACATTTAATTGAATAGTTAAGTAAACTTTCAAGGATTAGTAAATTATGCACAACTATCATGTCCTTTGGGAATTAAAGAATTTGATTTGCAATAATCGTTAGTGTGACATGTCATGCTTGAAAAACTTCATTTATACCTAGTTATAATTTTATTATTGGACATATTGTTATAATTATTTAGTAGTGGTTGTTTTTGAGTTAAAAAAAATTGCAATATTAAACTATTTAAAAGAATAGTTACAATTAGATCGACGATTATTTATTAATATACTTTTTTTTACAAATTTACTGATATTATATCAGTTTAGTATATATTTTTAATTGTGAAGATTTTCCTTTTTTTATAAAGTTTTGTTTGCTATTATATTTCAATGTATTATTTGTTATAAATAAATTAAGCATTTTATTTACCTAAAGATAATGAAAGCAAAAAATTATAGCTATTGTAATCAATTGTTTTAATTGTCATAATCAATAACTTTATTGGTTTACCTAATTTTATTCTGCCATATAAATATTGTGAATAATTATCATTAAATGTCTCTATTCTTCTCTCCTTACTCTGTTAAAAACCATTTTATATCGATTGTTATACTAATAGCAATATTTTCTTTGAGAATATACATATAAACCAGTTAACCAAATGATATTCTTCAGTTATCCCCTTCATAACATAAATTAAACCATTATAGTAAAGTTAGATGTTGTTATAAAGTTGTTAAAACAGTTGATTTTTAAACTTGCTGAAGATTGTTTATATCTTAAAGGTGAAGCATATTTTTTGGTTATGAATTTCGTAGAAAATGATGTATTATGCAATGTGGACACCTTGAATTAGTTTTTAAAATTTAAAAACAGTCTTTTTTAAAATTTACTTTGTAATTTAATTTTCTTTTTCCTAAAACAATATACATATATATTTATATATTAACTTAAATAAATTATTATTATTATAACCAGTATTAATTTGATTCACTAACCTTATGTTGTGATTTTTTATGACCTTAGATAAAGTATTGAAAATGTGATACTTTAATTTTGACTGTAGAAATGATTAACTTTTATAATCAGTAGAAAGGCATATTTAGTACGTGTTAAAACATTGTTATTTTACACTACGGTTATGATACAAAGTGAATGCAATTTCTCTCTCCCTCGACCGTGACCATTTTAATGTTAATTAAGTATAACATAATTGATAGTTTTAGTAGTGATATTAGTGTTATGTGTGGTTTACATTAAAATGAGTGTTGCACATTACTTAATGTTACAATTATTACTTAAATGAAACAGAAAAGCGCATAATGAGATTGTGTTAAAAATTCGCTTTTATGTAAATGATACAATAATTGTAACAATAAAAATAATGAAATGCTTATTTTACTCGAGCTTTCGGCCGACACACGAGAAAAAATGGGTAAATTGATAACAATCATGAATACATGAAAGAGTGAACACAAGGTTTTACATAATAAAAACCATAAAATAGGTTACAAGGGAAAAATAATTTGTTATGCGACCGAAAATATGAATAAATACGTTAATTTAATTGATTTATGTAAACTGGTTGTTAACATGGAAGAAGGTCTATATTTAAGGCATGATCGGTATTAGATTTAATAAAGGCGGCCTCAATAATACGGTAAATATTTTGATTATTTGATTTTTTAATTTACTGCTCAAAATGAAATCAAAGGTATCATTATAGAGTTAAAGCTTTAATATATTCTTATGCTAGCTTTTTTTTAAACATGGCTTAATTATTATGTATTTAACATTAATGGTTTGTATTCTGATTATATTATGTACTAGGTTTCTCTGTAAACTTTCATGCGTTCACGTCATAATGACATTATACTAAATGTCAGCATAATTACTTTATTTGAACTATTATGTAAATTGTATTATAATAGTAGTAATATTTATACATTTAAAATGGCTTTATATATAAGTGACATCTGTCAATACTTTAAGTGCGTCTTTGTGTTGTTATTAACTATGTTTAGTGTAGTGTGACGCTCGTTTTATTATTGACGTTTGTTTTGGTGAACTGGATCTGTAATCACACGCAAGCACGTTCCATTTCGCTGTTTGTAAAATATATTATACATCTACTTCATCTTGTTTCATTAATCCGATTGCGTAACAATCTATGAACGCTATTATCGTCTGGCTGTTCACAACGCAAGGGTACTTTAGCAGCTGAGATATTTTGTTTGTTTTTCCGGAGATTTAATTTTTTATTTAGTTATTAACTTAATGAATTTTTATAAATTAATGTGATATAATAATTTGTTGTTTTTATCAAGAAAATTTACTTTATAGAGTGTCTCCAAATACTTTTTACAACTTTATTGGTTAACGATATTTTTGTGGCTCAACAAAGAACAATAATTGAGGAAACAATAATCTATAATACGCAAAGCTAAATAATAATTTTACCAAACCATTGTCATTTGAGCGCGAATATTGTCAACTTTAACAAGGGACATTTGATACCATTTTATTACACTCATTTTAATTGCTTTGTTAATTATGAATATTTGTTGATTGTTACTCCGGGAAACATATTCTGTGTACATCATACTTTTCCCTGATGCTACTAACAACTATCCTACGTGATTGAAGTTTCTTGTCAGAGAGCAATCAGCGCATTACAGATACTTACTTTATTATATCTCGTATGCATCTATTAGTTAATTTGGTGAAATCATGTTATTTTCACAATCTATAATCATCAATAGACAGTTTTTATTCGTTCAAATTGAACTAAGTAGATATATTTATGATGTTTTTGCTGTGGTAACTCTTATCTGATTTTGTTATGTGGGTCTAAGTAAGGTCAGGCGAGGATGCATATAAACTAAACGAATCTCGTGACATTACCTGTTCAAATGTCTATTTTCCGGGTTACTGTAGATCCGAGAAAATTGTGTCCTGTCATAAAAATTGCAAGTTTGCCGTTTGGTATTGTAAAGTAATGTTACCTCGACCATGTCATAATTAAAACTATACTATTTTTGTACATTGGGTCGTATAGTGTACTGGAGGTTATTAAGATTTTTTCGTGACATCTCGGACTACTTTATTTTTTGGAAATAATTTTGTGTACTCCAGGTAAGATGATAGTACTACTTGTAGAAAAAATATATTAAATTTAACCGGCATAATAATCTAATCTTAAATGAGCTTTATTTTATCACTATAGCAGTGTACTATATATTTTTGCTGTCAGGGGTAACCATAATATATTTATCGATTAATTTGCATACTTTTAGGGAGTTGACAAGCGAGCATCATCACTTATTAATGTAAAAATTCTAATGTATTCCCTTCACTTCTACTTCAATTGTAATTGTAGTGAGCTTATCGCTTATAGTATGCAGAACTTTATTAAGAACGGTAAAGAAATTTTCGTCGTCTTCAATGTATATCATACTTAACTACTACACTAAGGATAAAACACAGTAATTTTATGGTGTCTAAATTTACGACAAAAAATATATTTTTATGTAAAACAGTTAACTAAATTATACAATCATAAATAAATGTTTTACTCAAGTCTAAATTGACGTATATTAAATACTCAATAAATATGATCCGATCCATAAAAAAAGTAGTTATAGTTCATTTAATGTCAGCTGATCTGATGGCTCTCTAGTTAACAGCCGATTTCTCTCTTATGGTATCATTGCTGAGAAAATCTCAATGCCTAGATTATGCAGTTACACCTATCTTATGCACACAAGTCTACTGCTTTGTTGATCAATATCACCTGATTTCTCGTAACTGAATTGAACAAAATTGTCAGAAAGCTCCAATGCAATGATGTGTGTTGATATCTAATACTCGCCTATACTATATTGACATATTTACGTGTATAAAACAATGCTGCATAATTGTATTGTAGACATAATATTGATATACTTTCCATCTTTCTTTTGTGCATAAGTCGTAGGAAATTTTGTATTAACGTTATTAATAATACAAGCTGAGGTTATTTTGATTTATGAGAATTAATTGTACACACATTATTATTTCTTTGTTTTATTTATGCTTCTGTTTTTCTACTTCAGTATTCACCATCATTTTGTTTTTCCTAATTAAATATACGTATATTATTAATATTATTTTTTTCATACAGTAAGCATTAAGTTTTTTCTTGAGGAAAATTCAAGTCTCATATATAAAAAGTCTATTTTCTACCCTCTCACTTCTTTCAGGAAATTTTTCGCATCCATGAAGTATCTCTTCCTCTTTTCAAAACTTAATATAGTTATACTTATAAATTTGTATTTAAAACAAAAAACATATGTCTGCAAAATGCGTCAGGTGTTGACGTAATTTGTATTATTTATCCATATGAAACATATTATAGACAGTCCTTTTATTTTGTTCTTAAAATAATGCATTTAAAATATACAACGTGTATTCCTGTATTCGCACCCCCACTGCCTCTACTTCTGATTCCTTATGCCACCTTTTATAATGTTATGCTTCCACTCAACTCTTACACTCTATAATGCTTATTTAATGCTGTCCACCACCGCCCCCTCTTCCAGACGTCGCGAGAGTCGTTCGTCGACGGGCAGCAGTCGTCGTGGTCACTCGCGAGGCTCCGGCTCCCCTAGCCTGGTCCACATGTCCTCCTCGCAGCATCAACAGCCCACCACCAGCGGCGGCGTCGGCGGCACCTCCAACAACAGCAACCCGTCAGCGTTGCCTAGTAACCCCGGGGGCTCCTCGTCGTCCAGTATGGGTCCCCCGCCTGTCCCACCCAGCAGCCTCTCCTACCATCACTCGGGGGCGGGAGGGGGGGCCAGTTCGGTGCAGCAGCACATTCTGGAACATCTGGGGCTGCAGGCGGCACACCAGGAGGCGCATCATCAGGCGATGCCGAGTTCTTCCTCCTCTTCGTCGTCCACTGCCATCGGGGCTTCGGCGTGTCCCAGCGGGCTCAATGCTCGCTTCCACCACTCTGGACGTGAGTTTGTCGTTTTTAGGATCGCTATTTATATTGCAAACTTATGTTAAATAGAAATTAAATTTACAAATTGTGTTTATTATTATTAAAGTGTTTATCACAATTGTTAGAAAGCTGTTTTTCGCCCACTCATTTCTCGGCTCGTTTCTTGTAATTTTTTATATTTTATGAAGAAGATAAAAGCAGATGTTTGGCAATATCCCGAAACCGGTTGTTAGATGAATTACCTGTTGATTACTATGTCTATCGAAATTATTCTCTGACTATAATATATTAACCACTTGGAGTTTCATGATTATATATTTACAAAAAAATTAATTCCATTAATTTAATTTAAAAAAATGTTTTAAACGTAACGTTTATTTTACTATCAGTTAAAGAATTTAGAAAATTAGGTCAAACATATTAAATGGAAGTAGATTTAATATATTATGTTAACTGGCAACAACATAGGTTCTATAATATAAACATTCATAGCTGCAATGATTATTGTACTAAAACCTGTCAATTATATTCACAAGAAGCATTTTCAGCATGTTTTAGTATTATTGCTAATTACTATATAATGATTACATGGCATACGTATTATGAAAATGTTTATTGTGTTAAATTTAAATTACAATATTATAGTTACTAAGATCAACAAAAAAGGGGGGAATCTTGTTAATGGTACTTTAAACATATTTTGTTTTATTTGAATACGCCATAATATCTGTAATTAATTTAAGTAAATGTGTATAAAAACTTAGAGAAGATGCAATGAGATAAATCACTCAACGCGGATATTTTATTATATTTCGTGACAGGTGGGAGTGGCTCAGATTCGTTGGACACATTCCAAAATCTCATGGAAGAAGTCGACATTGGACGTTTACAATGTAAGTATACTACTAATATAGTCTTCAGTAAGTACAACGATTGTCAACATTCTATTAACCATTCTGTGTAGCCTATGTAGGGTGCTCTTATTGAGAATTTGTTACGCCGCAGATCTTTTGCAACCATAAATATAACTTTGTTGAAGTTTTTCCCGTTCTATATATATATATGTATATATCTATCAAGCAGTTCTGTTCAACGTTCAGTCAAAATGAACGAAATCGCTCAAAAGGGGGGAAAAAACTTTCTCATATATATATCGATTTTTTGTGGGTGGGAACATTGATTAATCGTAGTGTAAAAGTGAGTGGCAAACTTTTTCTTAAAAGGAAGTTTTTTTTTCTTGCTGATGAGACAGCTTTCTTTTTCTTTTTTCCTTGACCTAATTCTTCTAATCGATTTTCAGAGTCTTCCTTAGATCATAATTTTCGGAATTATATATTATATTAAAAAACAGCGCACTGAATGTGAATTAATTAAGTAAATAATCATAATAATATTATAACTACATTAAAAAAAACTATTTAATTATTTTGTATTCAACACTGAGTACATATTCTATAGGCTATTAGCACATATATATATTTGTCCTTTGTAATTCTCGAAGTTTCTTTGATATTTATTCTTTTGCCGTTTTAAAACACTTCTAAACCTCTAACCTATAAAACACTATTAATTATTACTTATTTTAAATGATCTGATAAATAAATTTTATTAATAGTAGAATAAAATTATGTACAAATTGCTTAATATTGTATATTTCTTATTCCGTATATAATAAAACAATGCAAGACACAAATTAGTGTTTCAAGTTTTTTTGGTTTATTTGGGATCAATATTGTTTATTTATTAACAAACTATCTAAATGGCAATTTTGTTCCTGTTTTTATGTATTATTTCAGGTTGGAAATATTAGCTTCGAAATATTCATAACGTTCTATTTTTCTCTTCACATCCACTTCAAAATTGAAGTATTGATTTTTTATTGCTTAACTGTTTCTATGTTATTTCAATTCAAAATTAATTCACTTCGTACATTAAAAAGCTTTACGAAAATCCCTTTTAACAAAATGAAAAACTCGCGTTTTACCGAGGCTTGGTATTAAAATTAAATACTAAATCTATTTAGTTGACTTTACGTTTTAATAAATAGTATTCAGCACTTTATATTTATATCGTGCATTAATAAATTTGACACGTCATGTTTAACGTGCGTTCGGTTTTTTCTATAAATGCACTTACTATAGTCGTCTTAGTTTTCAAGCGGCAGGGATATTACAGTTATTTCATATATGCGGTGTTTTGTTGTGAAGAACCTAATTAAATTGATATTATGGAATATGTTGATATTTGTTATTTCGATACAAAATATGCTATGAATAGAATATAGGGAACAAAAGATCACTGACAAAGATCACGTTATAGTTTAATGACCTTTTCTTTCCTCAACCATTGCGTCTAAAGTGATTATTAACTAAAAAGTTAGGGAGAATATTTATTACGATTATTTACTCAATTTACTCCCACACACAACACTCACTTTTCCATATCGACTTCATATTCTGCTGCCTATAAAAAACACTGAATATTGATTAATATAATCAAGTCAAGGTTGTTGGAAAAGAAAAAATGATGTTTTCCTATGAGCATGACACCTCGCTTTTAATAAAAAAAAATGAAAGTTCTAAATCAATATTTTAATAAACTGAAAATTAATAAATATCGCTTGTGTTTTACTATTTATATAAAATATTTTCACTGTGTTGAACATAACAGAATAAATTGTTGAATCATTAATTATACATTACAATATTTAATAAAACAATACAATATTAATACAATAAAATCTAAGTCAAACTTTTCAAGTTTAGGAGCAATGGCGTGCGTTGGATTAAGTCGCCAATATGTCAAGATTTATCCAATTGATTTAACTCTTTATTTTTATCACTTCCCCTTCTATAGCCATTCTGGAAGCTCGTGGTATGCCCTCCAACTCGATTTTCTCGAGTCCACGAATGCATCAGGTGGCCCAACAAATGGCAGGCCACAACCTAAGCAACAATGTGAACCAGCGCATCTCACAGCTACAGCAGGCCTCAGGTGATCGAACTGTCCAGTTTACCATCATTCAGGACATCAATCAGGTGACACATTCATTTTGCCTTACGTGTTCTTGTCTCAACTTGGAAGGGTGTAAGAAGATAGCCTCCTAAATATTTAACTTGCACTGGTTATATAACTAAATATTAACTATATTGACTATATAAAATACTTTTTGACGAAAGTAATTTTTTATTTGATAATTATTAATTAATATAATTATCTCACAAATAGATGTTCGATTGAATTATTGTTGATATTCAGTTCATTGTTTTGTGTCAAGCTATTTTTGTAGTTCTTTTTATATAGAAACTGTTTTCAGCAATTTAATTTTACTTAAAAATGGGAAATTTCAAATTTTAATTTCTTTCCACTTAATTATAATGTTATTATAAAAATATAATTGAACGTTTTCAAAGCAGGAAATGTATTCATTAATTTTATTGTTTGATAAATTCAACGATATCCTAATTATTGTAAATACTATGCAGGATATTGAAATTAATATTTAAAACATATATCACCTGTGTACTGTAATTTTTGGGATCACAATTATATTGCATTATCACTTAATTAAAAAAATTATGTATAATAATCCAAAATATAGCTAATCCAATGATACTTATATCTATAAAGATTTTTTTCATATTATAAAGGATTTTTAAGAATATAAAAAGATTTTATTAAAAGTGATATTGAACTTGTTATCAGTCACCATAAACTATATGCGCTTTATATTTCATCCCTGGTTTAATAATCAACCGGGAACTGTACAAAAAATGGCTTAAAATGTTAATTTTTGCAAACATAATATTTCATCTGTCCACTGATGGTGAGAATTTAAAAAGGTTTGACCCAGTTTTCACCATCACAATCGATGGCATCCGTTGATGATATTGATATATTTAAGGCAGGTTTGTGTCTCATCTATAGTGGTATCGCCCCTGGTATTACCTAATCTAGCTGCCACTGATTCTGCGGAATAAAACAGATAACATAATTGTGCACTCTCTTGTTACCATAGAGATATCGATTAAGATAAAGAAAAATTGTCAGTCGTCTGTTTTATGCATTTTATGTTTATTTATACGTACGTCATTCCTGCGCTGGCCTTAAATTTAAGCTTTATTTTTTATTGTTGTCAGTGTAATTAAATCTACGGTTTATTTAGTCAAAATTAAATTCATTAGCTCTAATTTTGAATTCATCTACGTGGAGTCATGTTTTTTTGCAAATCAATTTAATTATTAAAATATACTTTTAATTTTCTCGCAATCGTTATTTCCACATAAATCATATTCTGTATAATATTATAATGTTTTGCTTGAAAAATTTGATTTAACTTGTATTCATGAACCCTTGGAACAACTATTTGATATATTTTGTTACATTATTAAATTAGCGTTTCAGTGTGCATTAATAAAACATTATGTGGTCAAGTATCGGTTTGCAATTGTTACACTGGTCCCACAGATTGATTATTATTGTAACCAAGTTGTTCGAAGTCTTAGTCAGCTGACTGACAATTGCGAGGTAACGTTATACGATCACATCAGAATTAATAATTCCAATTTTACCAGCTATAGTTTAGCTTGTGTAACGTTTTCCGCTGAAGTGAGGGACAGGCAGACAGACTACATTACTTAGATACCATGTGTAAGAGCGAGTGAGCGAGAGCTAAATATAGGTGTAACACTTTTAAATAATCGATTGCTTGTCTGTTGTTGATTATTTCGTCGTCTCGTGTCGTGGTGTGTACTACCCCTCCCTCTCTCCCTCACTCACTCTACTGATTGAAGCAAGTAAGGCTGACTCTGCAGCTGTTCTAATATCAGCTGTATGCCGCGTGATATTCCATTTTCTCTTTTGTGTGTGTAGTGTTTAGTGAGAATCTCACAAAGCTTGTACAGTGTGTAATATGACGTTGCGGTGGTAGTGGGGGTAAACATTGCTACAAGAGAGTATTGATCTATGCGTGGTTTTACAATAATTATTGTATTTTAGTTTCATGAATTGGCATAATGCTTTGACATGTTCAATATTTGGTCGTTCAAAATAATAATCGGTGATATAAGGTCGGAATATTCTGTTTTTTTTAATGGAATTGATTAAACAACTATAAACGTAATGTAACATATATATACAGGTAATTAACTGGAGTAAGGCCCTATGCACAGACTGTCCGTGATGAAGGGCGTAGTAACGCTGAATTAATTACCTCTATATTATCCTGCTTTTATAAGTTACATTACATTTTAGAAAATAACGCCATCATATCGGCTTTGTCAACTTTTCCTCATAATCATTAGTTATACTATGGGAGAATTGAAAATAAATTACTGCCTATAGATTAGTAAAACAATAATTAATTCTGATAACATTTCCTTAATAACTTCAGAGGATTTATAATACAAATAGAACATTGTAATTACCTACAATAATTGTTTTATCATTTCATTTGATAATTTCTTTATATTATTTTCTCATTGATGCTAGTAAATTGAGAACTTTATTAAATAAATATCCTGTCGACTGATGTAATGTAGGATAATGTAAAGTATAAAAAATACCAAATAGCAATACCTTAATTAGCAGAGGAATAATTACTGTATACAATAACATATTATATGGCTCAAGTTAAATATAGCATCAACAGAGATAACATATGAGGCATGATGATAAATGTTTTATACAGCTTTTCTATACTTAATATTAAAGTTGGTTATTTGTTGATTTCCGGATGTAACAATCATTATTATTTCCATTGAACATTTTGTAATTGTTATGCAAATATTTAAAACAGAGTTCCATTTAAACATATATTATTTATTAGTTTTAGTTATTTTATAAATACTAACAAAATATATTTTTAGTTTTTCTCAGGACATTACTTTGTTGTTTAAATTTCGTCACATTTTATAAATTTAATGCATTTTGGATACATAAATAGAACTAAAGGAAAGTGACCAACTACACTACATTATTTGGTAAACCTTTAATTTTGTAATATACAGTCACTGATAATAAATTAATAATATTATTTGCCAGTGTATAAATATATATCTTGTCAGCAAACACACCAAACATGCTTCGAAGATGTAGTTAACAAAAACTTAACACATTCTGTTTCCATAGCCTATGAATTTATATTGATAATAGTTTGGTTGGCTATTATCTGTAAACATGTGTCCCGCCACTATCAGAGTTTAATATACAAACATATGGTAACTAAAAAACCCTCGAAAATAGTTCGTAAGCTTTTTCAGTTATATTTATGGTTTATTTGAGTAAACAGTAAACAAATATATTTCAATATTTAATATTTCATAAAACTCCTTCAAAGTAACGATTCTTTGTGCTTTAAGCACCTGTGAAAGCAAAACTAAAATCCCTCCGTTATACTTGAACATAGTTATCTGCTTTTGTGTTTGAAATGTACGAACCCCACTCTCTCTCTCTCTTTCTCTCTCTCTCTCTCTCTCTCTCTAGAGCCTGCTAATGGGCTACGAGGACAACCTGGCCTCCATCCACGTGAAGCAGCTGGTCAGTTGCATTCTGGAGATCCTCCGCTCCAGCGAGATGGACGAGTTGAAGAGTCTGGGCTGCAATGTGTTGACCCACATGATGGACATCCTACCGCGCAGTGCCGATGCAGTGGTGCCGGCGATACCCTTGCTCCTGGAGACGATGAACAACAGCGCTCTCATGGACATCTTTGAGCGGGTGATCAACGCACTGGAGCACATCTCGCGGAGGCATGGACGCACTGTGCTGCAGCACGGGGGAATCACGGTGAGACTAGGCTAGTATTGGGCTGTTTCGGCAGAAGACTGACACTTTTATCTCGGCGTTTTAGGCGAGTGTCAATACATTTAATAAACTTTTTTAATAAAGTTTTATATCTAAACCGTCTATACTTTCATTTATTAATGAAATGCGACATTGATGGAGATTGCAATTTATTATAAAGTTTAAAAAAAGTAGTTCAATAATTCTCCTATTATTAAAAATAATATCTAGTAATGTAATAATACACTCGATATTTTTTAGTATATAAAATTCTGGCCGTACTAAAACCTGAACTCATTTTTGTTGTTGTTTTACACTGACTTTATTTGTTGGAGAAATGCGATTGTGACACTGGATAATTAGTTATTGAAACAAGAGAATAATGGAGCAATTAATCATTCCAAAGCTTTGGTTTGAAATTGGAATGGATAACTGCGCTCCGATTTCAGTTTCACTGTATCTGTATCTGTATCCTCCGTAGCATCAATTTCACTATCATTGTAAATAAATGTTTAAATGTTGCAATCTTGTTTTACTGTACTGTAAAATAGATTTAATTTAAAATATTGTTGCTAAATATATAGTTAATTATTAATTCTCAACCATGGATTATTTACTTTATAGTTTATTACTGGTTTAATATAATTTATACTGAACCGTAATGAATACAAATTCTAACTCAATTATAGTCTATTTAAATTAATCTAGCTCAATTATTGAATTATAAATTCGTAATTTTAGTTCATACTATCAAGTTCTTTTTAATCTTATCGAAACAAAAAAGCAAAATACCATTTTTAAAATCTATTTTAAATAATAATACGCTTGTAATTTGTTGTATCCGTTTGTTTAACTAACTTCGTGACCGAATGTATTTTTTTACATACCTATATATATATATATATTTATTCTTTTTAACAGTTCACTAACTATATCTTGTCAAGTGCGTTTATATTCAGCTCTTCTGCTTCTGTATTTGTCTAAAGGTTCTCCATTTGTTCATAGTAGTAATGCGTAATTGTCCTTCCGTTGTAATTACTTTACCAGCTTGAAAACAGGATGAAGTAAATCTGTAAAATATTTTTATTTCGTAACCAAATGATATTAATATCTAAAACTGCAATTTACAGTTTTATCAGTATTATTTTAAGCTATGTGGTGTCTTTGACTTCCTCTCCAAGAGTAATTCCGCAATTATTCTACTTCAGCTCCTTAAAATATCTATACTTTGTTGATATTGTCGTTCTCACGAATAAAATATAATAATTCTATTTTTAAATATCTTTTTGTTAATTATTTATCTTCTTTTGACATGTTACAATCTATTCTTGTTTCAATTATTTATAAATTATTGCAACAAGTGTACCGAATGGTGCTTTTTAGTTTTTTTCTTTTCATAAATAAGCACAATCACAATTCAATCGGTTTCCATTCCCATTGAAAGTTCCCTTGTTCTCACCTGTAATGTTATTTAATATTTATTTTCCTGTATATGTGACTAGTTAATTATCTAGTGTTTTGTTCATGCAACAAGCAAGTATTAATTATTATCTATCTACATCAATACAGCTGATCATAATGATGTATTGTTAGTTTACCTCTTTGTTAGAAAGATTTTTGAATAAGCACACCATCCACAACATCTTTTTAATTTAAATTTTGATACAAAACCTTCAACTTTTCACTGCTGAAGGACGTGTATATAAATATATTACATCCTGATATATACAATAGTTCTAAATTAAGTTTGAAATATTTATTATGACCCTGGCAGCTAAAAGGTTCAAAATTACAATAAGCCTAATTTAATTCCCTTCGGGTGAAAATATTTAGAACACTTTTTCATTTAATAATAATTATGTTATGCTTTTATATCGTAAAATATGTATTTTCTATAAGTATGGCTAAAGGTAAACTCTACATAATCGAATTTCTCGTTTAGTTGTTGTTATTATAATATACTAATGATGTAACCTGTCGAAAACAATGATAGTTGAATACTTTTTACCTACAAATTATTAACTTTTTAGCCTATAGATAAGAAAATGTAAAATATTCTGTTTTTACTTGATTCGCGCTACATTCATTAGAAAAAGTAAAAGTGCTTTCCCCCCTACCTTCTCTCACCCTTAACTTCTTTCGTAACTGTCTTATTAAAAGTTTTTGTTTCATTCATATTATGTTCCGCATCATCTAATCATTGTCTCTTCACTTCCTCTATTCATTATATTGATTTGATTCAATTTTTTTTAACTTTGATTTTTTTATCTTCATTTTTCGATCGGTTGAAAAACAATTCCTTTTGTTTGGGAAAATTTATATTATTATTTATATCATTAATAATATTATTTAGAATTCAATTTATATTATATATTATTCAAAACAAGGTATATTATAACGTAAACTCGTAAATAAATTAATTGATATAATTAACATAACAGAATTTATTGTATTTAAATTCTACAATTATTTAATTAATATATTAATAATTAATGAATTAATAAAATTCTAAGAAAAATTATTCATGGAAACTGCCACGTTAATATACCACGACATTTAAAGACTCTGTCAGTTTTATTATTAAAGGTATGACGATAAATTTACTTAAACATGTTAGTATGTACTGACTAAGTCTAATAGTGGCATCGTTTTATTGCTACTATGAACCCATAACCATACAATTTGGTTCCAATATGGAGTATTATAGGGTTTTACTTAATTAGCCTTGTCATGTACTATTCTATTCTATTTCCTATACTATGGTGTCCGTGTGGTGGGTTGGTGGTATCTCATGCGATATTCTTCACTACATAATATTATTACCGATATTTGATATTATACAATAAGCCGAAGTCAAGATTGTAAAATGCATATTATAATTATTCAAAATTATAGTATAATATGTAATGTATTATTACAATATGGTGCGTGTAGATAACACTAGAAACAGGAAGGCCTATTCGCTATTTATATTGTAATCTAAAGTACATTTATTTGTATCTAACAATCAGTACGCAGTGAATATCTGCTAGTAAAGTATAAATTATGATATATAGTAAAGTAAATCGATCAATCCATACTATAAATCATATTCAATTATTAATGTAAGTTTACAGTAGTTTACTATTCATATTTAATTACTATTGCCATGCTATTTGCCGTCTACAATTTATTGGTCTAATAATAACAACATAATTGGTACACTGAGCTATAATCTCGAATCAATACCCTCTCTCATCCCCCATAATCGTTGTTGACAGGAGCCATTGAAATCTGCAGAAGTCTTGGAATTGAAAAATAAAATGGCAGATCTTTGGAAAATATGGCCGTATTTTACCGTCATAAGTTTTGTACTATTTATTATGTTGTACATTTATACTATCAATTTATTTGAATTTATGCTATTTACTTTGTAGTATCTTTGTTAATTTATTCTAAGTTCTATATAATATATTCCTTCTCCTTTTCTTTGTTAGATTGTATGACTAGTACAAATATATTTTGTAATGATCATTTTTTATGAGAGTCAAACCACAAACCCTGTAAACATAGTTGAACAATATGACACCCATCCGTATGAGAGCTAGGTAATGTAACCGGGCGGCCGGTATCGCCCCTGAATGCTGCCCACAGGTGGTGATGCGCTTCTTCGACTTTCTGACGGCGGCCCAGCAACGCACCGCTCTCAGCCTGGTGAGCAACTGCTTCCTCAGTCTCTCAGCGGACGACTTCCCTCTCATCGCCGAGTGTCTGGCCGGGCTCACCGAGCGAATCAAACAGCCGGACGCCAAGTGTGTGGAGCGGGTGTGCACCTGCTTCGCTCGCCTGGTCACCGCGTATCAGCACGATGAGGTGCTGCTGAAGAAGATCGCTGCTAACAACCTCTTCCCCAACATCCAGCATCTGGTAAGTGTTTCCCCTATACCTCGACCTTATACCTATACCTTAGTTTTATGATAAATTTCCTTTTTGTTAAATATGAGTCTATTTAGATTGGTTTTTTCTATAATTTGTGATACAATTTAAAACTGTATTCTTAGTAACTTAATGTTACCGAATTGATGTGCCGCTTTCGTTACAATTTATAGAAGTTTTGTTACACTTACTCATTAATCGATTAACAGACATCGGGTTTCGAGTTCCGTTAATCGTAATGTGGATGCGATAAACAGAACTAATAAATTATACATATATCTTTCCTTATAATATCATGTTACATTGAGTGAATTTAATAACTTTATCGTATGGTAATACTTAGTTTATATCGTTTTTTAATCCGAAAGAACTCAATGTGTATTTTGCTTATGAAGATATAAATAATTCACATGACTCATTGATTTTTTTTTGTTTTCTTTTCCTTAGTAGCCAATGGATTATATCTCATGCTAATTTTTATTTTTGTTCTTGTTGACATACGCACGAAAGCCATGGAAATAAGTTGGATATATTTGAGTGTTTTTTTATCTTTTCAATAATTGTCCGTTTGTTTTAACATTTATTGCATTTCATTCCATTAAAAATGAACCTGTGACGTCATCCGATACAAAAATAGACGTCTATTTAAGGACGATGTTGATTAGGAGAATGATATTTTACTTTCTATAAAATTGTTCGTTCTCTCTCTCGCGCTCTCTCTCTCTCTCTCTCTCTCTCTCTGTGTGTGTCTCCCTCCCCACTTCCCTCTATTTTCTCATCGACGGTTTGTTCATGTTGCCTGGTAACTATCTTTCCAAGAAACAAAAGCTTGCACAGCGCCAGTCTGAGACAACACTTGGTACAGTTAAAGCTTATATAGATAGATCGATACAATATTATGATAAAGTCAATATTTTAGCAGCGCACTCGTGCCGCTTCAATGTGGACTTTCTAACGCATCGTAGTCAGTGTAAATACTTTGCCCAATTTGATGTCTTTACTCTACATAACACATTAATTTTAGACGGTTTAAAAACGATACAAAGTTTAGTTTTATAACCCAATTTCTTTTCAGTATCTTGTTGTTGCTGGTGTGTTATTAAAATAGTTAATTCTCATCTGCATCTCTCTTTCTCTCCTCTGCTTCAGTTGATGGCATCACCCCCGGTCATCAGTGGGATTCAAGAGGTGGTTCATATGCTGGCGGTTATGTGCGCCAACTGTTCCGATCTGGCTGTTGTTCTCATGAAGCAGAGTGAGTTATCTTCACACCCACCTCCACCTCCACACACATAGCTTAGTTTAAAGTATTTTTCATTGGATATAGATACAATAAAATACTGCGCTTAGTTAGCATCTTTAATTAAACATAAATGTTGAGTTTGTTTGTTTTCACTATTTTTTGGTTAGAATATTGTAAGAATCAGGTTAGGGTAGCATTTTATTTAACCTCCTGCTTTCTTTTTTTAGAATGCTAATAATGTCTGGTTAACGTTTAAAATTTGGTTTAAATTTCAGTTGAAACTTAAATTTCCGTTAATAAAAATTCACTGTTTCAAATTATTTGTTGTGCTTTTATCGGGATTTATAGTTATTTGTGTTCAATTTCATTTTGATAGTTTGGTCGTTGCCGTTTAAATTGTCGCATCCATTACTAATTATAATTATCTTATTTCGGTGATAATTCAGATGTTGTATTAAATATATCGGATTTTTTAGGGGTTTGGTAGTCATGACGGTTTTAAAAATGGTTACAAACTAATATTTTTGTTTAAATTTATTATTTAATAATTTCGTATTTCATTCTTCATAACTATGAATAACCAATTTATCCAGAAGTGTAAAATACGGCCATGCCGTGGTTTAAAATTCAATATAACAACAGAGGGAACATTATTTTATTTTAAAATCGTCTTTAGTATCGATGACGTTCTGTTGCAGATATCGCTGAGACGATCAGCTTCGTGCTGACAGGGGGGTCCGCATCAGACAAGGCGGCTGGTGTTAGCCAGACGATCGATAATCGAAGACAAGAAGAGACCTATGAGATTGTCAACCTTGTCGCGTAGGTTGCCTTCGTTTATTGATTATTATATCTGATTTTATCAACTGTTTTGTGTTGATCAATCACAGTCTGCTGTTTATTATAATCATTATATTAGACTGGTCAGTTTGTTTGCCTATAGTTGTCTGGACGCTTGTTCTGATTGGAATTTACTCAATGATTTTAATAACAAAGGAACTCACTTTTTCTATTTCATTAACCGTCATTTCTGCTAAATTTAGTATCCTCTTACACATTTTTAAATATAAGTTTATGAACGCTGTAATTATTTTTTTCATGGTTATATTACAATTTAAAAAAATGTAATGCGTATTTATTCAAATTTTAAAAACACTTCTCAAAACACATTTATTTATTAGCTTTTTCTCGGTTAGTTATTTATTATCTTGAAATATTATTTTAAAGTTTGTTAATGTCATTATTCTGTATTTTTACTCACACTGTTATTTTGGTTAAATATAATTAGACATGAAATGTTTACATGAAAAAATAATAAATTGTTTTAATCACTATTTACTGGTGTTAATTAACGTGTGTCACTAATGTAATTATCATAATAAATAGTTTAGGAATCTATACTCTGGAGTGAGTGAAAAAATTTCAGATTCTTGCTATTAGGTGTGTGATGCCCTTGCCATGCAGAATATTATATTGTTTGTGGTCGTATTGATTATATTAATATTATGTATTAGCACCCACCGTGATACTTTTAAATCATTTATATTTTAATAAGTAACAATATTAACCCTATTTTAAATATCATTCCGAAGCATATTATCTTGTAAAATCACCAATTAATGATGTGTATTGATGCTTCAATCTGTGAAGTGAGCTGATGCCCTGCCTGCCAACCGAGGGCATGTTCGCCATCAACCGGCTGCTGTCCCGTCCCCGCCAATCCGTGAACTGGCTCTGGCTGTCCGACTCGGGTGACTGGACCCCCTACACGCCGGAGGCCTGTCTCACACTGGAGCAGGCCCGACGACTGGGCGAGGAGGAGGCGCTGGTGTCGGTGGGCGCGCGACGGTACATTGTCGACCTCGCCTCCATGCACCAGCAGAACATGGACACCTCGGTCACACGCAGGGTTCAGCGGGTTGTCAGGGTGAGTGACAATCGGGTCCTGTCCGGTCCTGTGTTCCTTCCTTGGATCTGTGGGGCAGTGTTGTCATCGTTGACTGACATTTTGAAATTTAATTTTGAGATATTCCAGTGATTAATATACTGCTTTTGAATTGGATTGTAAGGTCTGTGGACCGTTTTTCAGAGGAGGACCATAATAAAGTTGACAAACAGCATAGATTTCATTTATTATTCTAGTGGAAAAACGGGAAATGTGATAAAATGTTGGTCCTGTTCATCTGTTTGTACCAACCCTAGATTTCTGTTCTTTAAATGAATAATTCATTAATTTTACTTAATAATTATTATTAAGTAAAGTGTTAATTATAATATTTTATTAATTAAATTTATATATAATATGGGATATTATGGAAGGTGTTCGTTTAATTAGCAGCAAATTTGACCTTATTACAGAAGTTAAGGGTGGTAAAAATTAATTGACTAAATTTAGGCACTGTAAATATATAATCCCAGGTGTAAATTAATTGCTTTTATAATTACGCAACTAGCTTTTAATTTATTTAGTTATTGTTAGTATTCTTTTTATAGTATAAATATGTTTTTTATATTTTTCCAACGTTTTGAAATTATAATATTATTTTTCCACATTTCTACTCAACAAAATATCGTAACAACTTTATACAGAAATATTTGATGCATGTTAATGGTCACCTTGTTTCAGCAGTGTTGACTTCATTGTGACTTAATTCCGGATTATTTCCTCGAACTGTCACAACATAACAGTTCTTTTAATTATTTTAACTTGTTGGGTATGGTTGGGTGGGGGGCTGCATATGCTTTTGTGACTTTTTACGGTTTTAATTTTTAAATGAAGGATAATTCGAAGTCTACTGTATACTGATAATCGGGGACCGATGCACGAACTAGCTAAACAATGATTTCGGAAGTCATTCAGCTTGTTTTTCGCGACCTTTGTGTCAGTTGAGGTAGGAATTCTCCTCAGCCTATATCCTAATAAAATAAGGCAGAGTGGATGATGACCCCTTTTCCTGCTGCATCATCAGTCCTTATAAGCAGATTAACAAGATAGCAAAGAAGGCATTCCTTATCACAATCGATTTTTTTCTGCGATCATCTCTCTCTCTCTCTAAGCTTTTTTCTGCTGCTTCTTACGTACGTAATCTTAAAGGCAGTATTCCGGACTTGTTATCTTGTTATATAGGTACAATCATGTGTATGATATTTCTTCTACCTTTTAACTAGCTATAGTTAGCAGCTTGCTGCCTGCTTGTGGGAAAAAATTTCCGAATCAATTTTATTGAAGTGTATATTTTTGTTGTTTGTTTAAATTTGTTAAAATGTAAAAAAGGAATTTAGCTACGATTGGATTAAAAAATAGGATTGTCTTTTTTGTCCATAGGTCAATATGTATTGTGTACTAGGTATTGTGTAATTTACAAGATAAATGTATACTAAACACAATAAAACAAGTTAATCATAAGATGTCTTTAATTTTATTAAAATTTTTAAAAACATATTTACTTTATCTACAACTTTATTATAATGGTTTGAACTGACCTCTGAAAACTCGAAATTTCATGGGGAAACAGAGGGAAATAAAAACACACCCATAAAATGATTAATTAATTAATTTTACTCCTGAAAACCCTCGAAAATAACTTCATTTTATATTTTTGTAAATATACTTATCGATTCTCTAAATTCGTGACTTCAATAATTATTGTTTTAGTAGTCAAATTTTGTTTTGCTATTAAGCGCTGTCACATTGACAAAGTCTGATTTACAATATTTGGCATTAACCTAAAATTCAACTAATGAGTAGATACCCATAATATTTAATTACACCGATGTTACAACATGTACACATGAATGATCCCCTCCCCCTCCAGGGTCCCTCGGAAACCTCGGTGTCAGATTTGTCCCCCAGTGCCCCTCTGTCCGGTGCTGGAGGAGCCCTCTTCGACGCCAAACCTGACTCACGGGCCGAGATCCTGCGGGAACACTCGGACCGGTTCTGTACCGGGCAGACTGGCTCGGGGGTGGAGGCGGTGGATCTGATCAGGGTGTTGCTCCCCCTGTTGCTCGACGTCTATGCGGAGTCGTCGAGTGCCAATGTCAAGTACAAGTGCCTCGAAGCTATCCTCAGGTACCTTGCGTTGTTCAGCTTTGTTCTGAGTACATAGTTAGTAGTACCTTTGATTTTGGAGGATTTGTCTTATTAATACCTGTCGCCCATGAACCGATGGTTATACAGAACAAGTATATAACAGAAATTAACCTATGTTAGTAGAAGTATTTATTTATATAAGTATACAAGTGCTGCTGTATTTATTATTTTTGTATGCGAAACACAGTTGAAGAGGGGACAAAAGGTGACATTTCGTCTAATAAGATTATACATAATATAAAATAATTTACAAAGAAGACTGCCGCCCTGTTAATTATGTTATATTGTATACAAATAAATGGAATTAAAAGTATTTGACATTTTTTAAAGCGTAATCATATTTAATATAAAAATTGTTTCAACGTTATATCTGTGTTTAGAGATTTTCCCAGAACTGTTGATGGTGTCTAGACCGTATGAACCCTCTTAATAATATTAACCATGTGAAGCATAATGATCATTAGATTTCTCAAAGCTCTTTTAGTAGTTTCCTTTTAAAGACTTTCCGCCATACCACTTGACTTAAGGGTTAATTCTTGTTACTCTGTATATATTTACTATCTTGCCAGCATGATGTTAAGGCCATGACTTTATAAATGCAGAGATCTCTGCTAATTTACTTCTGTTGTTAGTTCAAACTCAACATATATAATATATACTGTATAGACCTGTGATCTTTGTCGTTTTCATTGTGTTCTATAGTCTTAACTGCAAAGTAATAGACAGTCTATAACCGGCCTAATTTATTACCATGCCATAGGGGGGTCAAGTCAGGGACATTGATTTGATCACCACAGAGTGTGAAGCAAAGGACATGACCCTATCTATATTCTGTCCATTATAATTTATTGGACTCCACTCTCTTCACAGGAAATCTCTCCAAACCCCCTTCGCCCAAGTCAGCGCTACACTACCTCTTCCTGTCCTTCACCCGTGAATTTGGATACCCCATCGTTATTTTGTGGAAGTCTTAATTAAGCCTTGCTACCTTAACCTTGTGTGGGTTATGGAGGAGATTGTGTATGTTTTTATCTCCACAAGTTAAGACATTGACATCGGACTCCTCTCCCCCCCTCATTCGTTCCGTTTTTAATGCTAGCAGTAGAACGTTTTTTCTTCTTCTTATATTCTCTATAGGATTACATTTTATATTCTTACATAAACCGACTTGGGTAGCAGATTAAGCATCGAAAAAAGTAATTAATCTTTTACTTCTTTAATGTTAATATTGATTTAAATAATTATGCTCAAAGATAATGCTTATGATTAATGTGTCAATAATAGTATGTTTGATTATATTTAATAATACATGCGGATAGTTTTTGAAGGTTTAGGTATGAACAATGAAATGTATTAAATAAAAGAGCTATTTATATTTAAAAAAATTGTTATATATAATATTCTTAAGCAAAATTAAAACATTAATTTCACTATTTAAGATATCATTCGGGGATAATATTTTACAGAATGTATTTCCATTTAATAAATTTTTTATGACATAAAGTTAGTACAATTTGTGTTATAATAATAAATGTGTAAATATTATTGTTTATATTTAATAATTATTTTGTCGTTTTTTTCTTACTAAATAATTAACTACGTTAATTTTGCTCAAAAGCCCAGTTTTTAACGATTAAGCTTTTGTGTTAAAATTTAATTATTTTAGCACTTAATTTAACCTGTGTTAATGAGGAACATTATGTGAAAGTGATGCTAGTTTTTTATAACTCGTTTAGACATGCTGAGATATGCACAAGATATTATGCTGAGATTAGCACAATATTGTTGCGATACTATTACTTGTTCCCCCTCCCCCCTAGTGAGTGGTTGCCTATAGTTAGATTGGCCTCTCCTCGGCTCCATTGTATTATCGTCGCATCTCCCTTCCTCGCTATCAGAATGATTTCGCCCACGCCGGGCCCTGTCCTGGAGGAGGTTCTCTCCCAGCGAGCCATCAGTAGTAGTCTGGCCACAATGATGGCCAATGGGGACTCGCGGGTTGTCGTGGGATCACTGCAGATGGCGCATTTACTTCTGGAGAAGCTGCCTCACATCTTCCTCATCTACTTCAGGAAGGAGGGTAAGTTACTTGTAGGATTTACGCGGGAGGCGAGCCCAGCTCTTGTAATTTATAGTTTTATTGATTTACAAATTTTAGAAATTATTCGGATATTAATAACAACAGATTATTGTACATCAGATTAAGTCATTTAAATCGATTTAATCGATAATTATTGATTTTATAACTTATACCATTGATGTTTTTTTAACTGTATTAAAATTGTTTAGCCTTCCAATTCTAGACTTAACTTGTAGCAAAACACAGAATGTTTTTTATATCCATGAAATTTAATATCAATAGAAAAAAATGTCAATATGTATTACTGTGCAAAATTATGTTTTATATTGCCCAACGGCAATAATTCCGTGCATATTTATACTGCGAGATAAAAGCAATTAGTAAGGATAAAGAGTAGAAAGCGGTGATTAAGGGTGGAGGTAAGCAGGAGAAAAAGGAAGACAGGGAATAGAGAGGGTATTTGAAAATCGAAAGAAGTAGGCCTGTGCTCTGCAGCTTGTGTTATGTAGAGTTATTATTAAGTAATTCTTTATTTATGTCTCGTATCTCGCATTATATCTGTTTGTATAAGGGTGACGAATTTATTGAAGTAGTTACAGCTATGTGTTGTGTACATTCTATAATAATATAATTACTGTCATTGTATTTGTTTATAAATAAACTGAGTAATTTGACGTTTGTTACTTATAATATTATACTCCACATAAACTAACAAATATCTTTTACGAAAACGTTCACAATTTTACTAAACAAAACCGGGCATTTAACAAAAACAATTTTATTGTCAACAATATTTTATGTTTATCGTTTTAAACTTTATTTAAAAAAACTTTGTAATGCCAAAAACTATTAGTTGAAACGTTAATTATGAATGTAAACTCAATCTATTTATTGCAACAATTCTTACCAAACATCAACCAAATATCATAATTATTCTTCAGTGAAAAGTTAACTTTAAAATAGGAATTAAACTAATTATCCGCCGCCCGCCCCCCCCCCCCCGGCCCAGGAGTGATCTATCAACTGGACCAACTCGTGGAGGGGAAGCACTCCCTCCTCTCACCAGCCGCCTCCAACTCTGGCACCCCCAACAGCCTCCTCTCCCCCTCTCTCTCCTCCTTGCCGCTGCCCCCCTCGCCCACATC
>JAUZND010091731.1:0-15092 GCA_034780555.1 Coelogynopora nodosa
CGATTTCTTTTTGCTCACTAGAAACAGTGAGCAAAAAATTTTGCTCACGCATTTATAATATAAGCGTGGCATAAAAAGTGTTTTGGAATCGTACTATGAATTAGTTATCGATTTTTTTAATAAATAGTATATAATGTACATTGTATGGTGTTATCTATCGCAAATATATTTGCTTATTTAATCACAACTAATGTAAAAAAAACAATACTATAGGGCAGTAAAAAATATGTTAATATAATTGTAGGCCTACATAGACTAGTACATATATATATAAATACATGAGTAATGAAACATCCTCAAAGTAACTGCAGTTAAACCAATTAATTTTTACATTTAATATTACAAAGGTTCGAATAATAAAATTGGAATTTCGCAGAATTTCACAGAATACTTAATTATACTGTGAAGACAATTTAAGTCTCCATATATTAAAGATTACATCTCTTTATTAAAATTAAGATTTGTCGTTCGCTATTAAAATTAAGATTTGTCATTCGTTACTAAAGTTAAGATTTGTCATTCGTTATTATAAAATAAATTATTTTATGAAATTAAATTAAATTAAATTAAATTAAATTAAATGCAATATATATATAGTAACAAAATAGTCATTTTTCATAATGAGTAAATATTTTAGCTTACGTCTTGCTGTGATTTAGATATAATAAAGCAAGTCTATGTAATTCCTTTTGATAAAATAAAATCGAAAAATTTGGAGGCGAAATGTTGTTCACAAAGAAATAAATGAACTGGTAAGTTTTGGTTACGAAATATTGTTCATAAAGAAATAAATCAACTGGTAACTTTTGATTACAAAATGTTTTTCATAATGAAATAAATCAACTGGTAACTTGTGTTAACGAAATGCAGTTCATAAAGAAATAAATCAACTGGCAATTTTTTTTGGTTGCGAAGTGTTGTTCACAAATAAAAAGATCAACTTTCTTCCTTTTCATAGAACAAAACAGCAGAATTTTTTAACGATTTGTTATACGAGAAAATGGCTAAACCGTTTTTTTAAAGGAAATTGGGGCTAATCTAAATACGAATAAAAATATTTGCTGGGCGACAAAATTGATTCCGTAAAATTCGTTTCTAACTCATGTTTCGAAATAAAATGAGTTATTTTCTTTTCATGAGACATAGTTGAAGTGTATATTCTTGACTTACATTCTTGTTATCATTAGTGACCACTTTACATTTCCTTCCAAGCATTCGTCAAGGTTCGCAGAAGTGTGCCCAAATACGTGGCGTTGCCTATAATTTTCATCAATATTTCTCCGAATTGAAAATCACAATTCACTCCAGTTATAAGTAAATACATGTGCAAATCTAATGGACATGCAGAAAACTATAGATAACTCCAAAGTTGCAAGATATTAGGAAAATTGACATGTGATAATGTTTTAAAAATGAACGTATATAAGCGTGCACTATCATTTATATTGAAAAAGTATAAATTTCGTTTTTACAATTGAATTAATTAAAAACTAAAGGAAATTCTGCAGATCAATGTTAATGATAGCGTTCTTGACCGTCGACTGACCCATTTAATAACTATACATGCTGTGAATTATGAATTACTGTGACGTAGTGATCGAGAATTACATCATTTTTGTGTAGATTATTTTGAACCTTGTCTAACATAATTTAACAAAATGGTGGACAATCGGAAATTTTGGAAAACAAACGCCAATAGCATTTTTTAAAGTTCCCGATAAATTGGTTAAAATTGGAATTAAGACAATACAGAACTAAACGTCATCAGAACAATAAGTCATCTAAAAATAAAATAATGATAACGTATTGATCAGAAGCTACGTATTTGCAAATGAGACAACTGGCGAAGGATTGAAATATTTGGAAAGCACGCACAAGGTATTAAAATGTCATTATAATTTGGAAGAATTCTTCTTTATTACAAGTAGAAAATAGTTAGGACAATATTGAAAACAAGGGTCAATGCAAGAGACTTTCTCAAATTTATGTTTTATTTTCATTGATCAGAAAAATCCTAATTAATGATGTTTATTCGAAACTATATTTAATATAAAGTAGGCTTAATTGAATATTATGAAAAACTTTTTTTTTTGCGTCCAAATTGCATCACGAAAAGACATTCTGCATAATTAAAAAATTAAAAAAGCCACATGTATGAACCTATAGAATATATTGCAAATTATTAAAATGGTAGACCATTTCAATAATGGAAAAATACAGCCACATAGCACATATAATTATTAGATCAACCGCTTAGACAGTTGATAAACAGGACAAAATATTGTATTTTATAACTTTTTAAAATGTTCATACTTTGTTGTCCACTGTTTTGAAATTGTTCAATATTTGTGTCGTACAGGATGAGATGTTCAGTAAGATTCAATTTTTCATGTAAAATGTGCATTTTCAGACTCGCTTTGCTTGATAAATATTACTTTTTTCATGAAAGTAATCAGTTCATTTTACCATAGACTAAAATACCTTAATTATTATAACCGATTGTATCAATTATAATTAAGCATACATAGGTGAAACTAGTAATAGATTATAAACTATAAGAATGAATTAAGTCCTTTAGAAGCAGAATGACACCAAATATAAAACATTTCAGATATTTTTAGCAAAAATACTTTAATTATAAGGATCACAATTTTGACCAACATGCCGAATTCGGTATAATAGAAAGTGGTGATTGACGTAATTTATTCTGCTTATTTTGTTAATTGTTGTTTTGTAATCTTTTTGATTCTACTGGAAACATTATTTGATTTGTTTTAAATTATTAACGTTTTACATTGCTATTTTAAAATTTGTATTATCTATGTTTCAACTTTATTGTAAATCGCTTTTATGGTTGACAAAGATATATATGAAAATCGAAAATTCGTATCACAAATCTACATTTATTTTTAACTATGTTTAACTTTCACCATACTACTCACATCACAAGTTAGTAATATGCTCGACTGAACAATAATAATTAGTATTTTTCTATTTCTAATGTAATTTCTATTTCAAGTTGATTTATTCATTTATCGTTAACTCAAATCCACATTATTGCTTATAGTTTCGAGAATTACTTACTTATGTGATTGGAAAATGCTTTTCCAAAATAATTATTGTATTATGAAGAACATTATTAATCTTATTAAATGCGTTTTCTTTCTGGTATGCGTCTAAATTGATTTACAAGAGGATGGTTTTTAACCAACAAGAATTTAATCTTTGCATATTGGCTCTCATTTCATATTTGATTTTTTCTTTATGTCACCTCTTTCAGAATTATAGCTAATGATACATATATAATAGTCATCTTTATTTTCCAAATTATTACATCTAATTGTAATCAAATACTGCAGGAAATTTGTGCTTTTTGAAGTTTTTTTCGCGATTATTCCGACAAACCCACCGCCGATTTAAATAAAGACTATAACGATACCGTAAAGATAACTTACAAATATATAATTTAGTTGCGTTATCATCACTGATTTTGCAAGGGACTTCTTAGGTCCCCTATTTTAAAATTTCGATAATAATACAGAATAATGTGAATAAATGTCTTACTTCCTATAATCGTATAAAAGATCAGATGTGCCTTTATTCTTCGATTATTTGTTTTATATAAATATAAAGCACTGAACTATTTTCTGGTTACTCTGCCCCTTGACTCAGTTATAACTTATTTCTCTGACTTTAGATCTTCTTCACAAATTAACTCAAATTGCCTCCAGAAGATGAATTCTTTTGTAAAGAATATTATTTATTAATCTGGAATTGCTCCATTTTAACCCTTCATACAGGCGGATATATTTTATAGGGTTTGCTCCGTGGAGGCCCCCCTGAAAAAACAAACTTTTTATCATCCGATTAAGCTGAAGTTTAGTGTACAACTTTTAAAGACTTGTTTAGCTGTTTTAATTTTCAAATCAATTAATCGAGTAGTATCGTTTTTATGACCTGATTACGTCATAAATTCTAGTTTCGAAAAATATGTGAAAATAACCACATATATATGTTATATATTGAAACACATGTGCTATAACTTTTCTTCAATGCCACCAATTGACTTGATTCTTTTTGCATCTGATTTCCGGTCGCAAAATCTATAATATTTGGGTATATATGTTGTTACTATACTATTTATATAAATAAGATACAAGTAGTATAAATGCTATTTGAGTATTATTTTAAATTGCTGGATATTTTAATAATAATTGAATTTTTCAAGATTAAAGTATGTATTTTACGATAAACTTATTTTTTCTATTAATGTTGCTAGTTTTGGCGCTTAATATCATCGGCAAGTATGAAAACCCAGGGTTGTATAAAATAGTTCAATAATAACACCAGTTTATCTGGTGTGTTAAAATATTTGAAAATATATTTTTTATATTTTTTAGTCAAATAAAATTATTTTAGCCACTGAGTAAAAGAATTAGGGTCATACAATACATCGTTCAATCAAAAACTTAATTTATTTGAAAATTAAATTAGCATATAACATAACTACGTATAACGAAGGGTTAAGAACCGTATTTTACATTTTATAATTATTTTAAAATCTCTCACAAACATTTATGATAAATAGATATATGCAAGTTATGAAAATTTTAGAACACTGTTTATTGCAATTATATATGTTTTAAATATCTTGAAGCAGTTTAATTGTTATCCTTGTCATCCCTAAACTGCAAATGCTTTTCAATGTTTTTATATATTTTAATAAAAAGTTATAAAATACAGTAATAGAATGATGATTTTTGTTATGTTTATTTATTGAGTTTATAATAACAAAATACTTAAATTTGACTATTAATCGGGGCTCTGTTTATGAAAGACGTGAAATTTGAACAATCTGTGCATTACAGAACAGTTGAGTCAGATTGTAAAGATATCGAAATAAATCGGTCTGATTACAAACAGATTACAAACCATTGATTTTTGATTATCGATTATTGGCTTTTGATTATTGATTATTGGTTTTTGATTATCGATTATCGATTATTTGTTTTTGATTATCGATTATTGGTTTTTGATTATCGATTATTGGTTTTTGATTATCAATTATTGGTTTTTGATTATTGATTATTGGTTTTTGATTATTGATTACTGGTTTTTTATTATTCCTCATTAGTTTATTTTCATGCATTTGTATTTGTAGCTCAACGCTGGTTTTGGACCTTGAAAGCATTATGTATTGGTATTATATATCTGTGAATTCTTTTCCAACAAATTAATAAATAATTGTCGTTGAAACATCGAAAGAGAAATTGACCAATCAAAATTATTCGTAACGATGATTCAAAACAAAGTTATTGTTAGAAAAATCAATAAATAGGTAAATAAACAATATAATATATAATAAAAAAATAATACGTAAATCTACGTAAAAATAGAATTTTTATTTAAATATCGTTTCAGTGCTAATAACTTATTTTATCAAGTATAATGTCAGCATAATAAAAAATATAATAATATCTCAAAATACAATCTCAACTATGTTTAACCATTATAAATAATATTCTAAATATATTTCGTTTTAGGATTTAACTTTATAGTAATATCATTCACGCAATAAACAATTTCAAAGGACAATCGCGATCTGTTTTGTTTATTGATATGACATGACATAATACATTTGAATTATTTGCGTATTATCTTAAATATTTGACATTTAAATGTATATTTGACATGTTATTTTATTTCATAAGCATTTATTGAATATTTTTTAATTGAGTAAATATTTTTTCAAAAAAAATCGTTTACTTGCACAAATCGTCAAAAGTTTAGTTATTTGACTTAATTGTTTAACGTTATGTTAGCTTTATAGCGCTTCGAACAGTTAATCATATTTGTTTAAAAACAGGGCTAACTAAAATAATAATGTTATGATTATCAATAGTAAAAACTGATTACATAATCAATTTCCAGCAAAATAAGCCTAAAAATAGACATTTCATCGTTAACAGCTTTGCCTCAAATACCAACCTCTCATCACGAAATAATTGTCCAGCATTAAAAGATGACATAAGCATAACCATAATCTGAGATAGCGTTACTCGAAACTGCTATCTAAGCACAGTATCAAACAAAGACAATCACTTTGTTCCCCGGGTGTATCGGTGTGGGGATCAAGCCATTATGCGCATTCTAATTTTTAAAATACCTTATTTTTGCATATATATTTATCTTTGCGGATCATTTTTACATATTATTTAAACCTCATTCTCTTTATGTTTGGTCTTATCTAAAAGAGCATAACGGTTTTCTTCATTTACGTATAAAAACATGTAAATTACAGTTTGGAAAAGTATACCGTGGTCAACCGCTATAATATTACCTGTTTTTGAAAAAATATATAATATGCATTTTAAGAAAATGCTAAAAAGAGCCCATTACTGTTAAAACAATACATAAATGTTAGTATTTTATTATATATTATTAGTTGTCATCAGCACGTTATTCACTTGATATAAAACATTGTTAATAGTATTAATTTAATTCATAAAAGGCAATATTATTAATTAACAGAGTACTTAGTGTTTAATCAATTAAAATATAAAGTTTTTTTGTAGTTAATTAGGATGAGTTTGAGTAGTAGAGGACGGGTCGATTCGACCCCACCACTTGATCCTTGACAATGACCGTTGACATTTAGCCAGCCAATCAGCGCACCATTTTTTTATCAGATAAAGTATAAATTAAGAAGCTTTCGCACCTAAACTCGTTCTGTTTTCTGCTCTCAAAGCGGACAGTCGTATTTACAATCGTTCTATCTCAGGACTTATTTTATAACTTTACTTTCGAGATGTCTAAACTTGTGATGGATGCTGCGGACGTGATAAAAGGTTTGAAACATCTTTCAATTGAAAACGCTAATCCATTTTCTACATGACTCGCTAGAAAATGAATAATGCGACACGGATATTGCGGTACCAGTAAAAAAAAGGAAGTGTTTATCAGATCCGGAATTTTGGAGAAAAATTTAGGTGTCTACACTCGGGATCATGGCGTTCTACCTAATTTCAAGACTGATGACTGCCGCCTTTTGAGGCTTTAGAATTTTTCGAATCTAAGGTTGAATAAGGACTGCCACAACTCTCCAACAGCAGTGGTAAACATGTGAAACCAACCTACTCCGAAAAACGAAAGACTGAGTGGCTAAATTTGGCTCTGGACTTTGAAGCTGCAAGTTGGTAAAAAGATATCAGCACCATTTCAGTTCTGAAAAGGGTTGTACCAACTCGTGATTCGGGCCACAACCCTATTATGCATTGACCATGGCACACTAGGATTTCAAACAAAGCGACTGACCGTTTCTCTAGTAGGTATTTAAATAGAAACCCACTTTTGTAATTGATAATAAAAATATTTACAGAAGTAATATTTTATTTGGTATTAAACAAATAGTATAGTCACTTTTGACTTGTTTATGAATTGAGATCTTTTAAGAAAAAATAAGTCTTTCTGTTGTGCTTTCATTAAAAAATTATTGAGCTGATTAAAATAATATTAATATTATTCTTCCACTATGTATTGTTCTGCAATGGCGGATTTATTTAAATATTCGAAAATGTCTATTATAGAATGTCGTAGAACAAGTCAGTATATGCATTTTAGTCATATGGCAGAATCTTTGTTATTAGCATTTTAATAGGGACTTCAGTTAATGCATTAAAAGTGTTCATTTATGATTTAACGGATGCATTATTATGAACGGATGCAGTTTTGAAGCATGATGTAAAAAGTACAAAATAAAATTGCATCAAAAGAGTATCAAAAATGTTTCATGTTTCACTCCGGGTTTTCAATGTATAAATGGGCATAAATAAACACACAACTTGGACAAAAAATACAACAATTTTCTTCTAAGTTTTTCAGAAAATAATATAGCAAACATTAGTCAGGGGTGTCAATTTCTAAAAAATACTATACCCAAATGCAATATGCCTGCGTTCGCCACTGCTAATGAAACCACAGTCTTAGATGTAACTTTGAAAACTTAAAGTATGACAGCATATTAACATCTAATACTACTTCAAATAAATACATCGATGTTGTGAAATAATATTACACAATATGGTTAGATTCAATATCATTAATTATGATATGTAGTTTATTAGCATTAGAAATAGAATCAAAATAAGGTATTTTCAACTCGTGATCTGCTTTATTTCTTGAAAATGCTTTTCAAAATTGATTTAGTAAAGTAAAGGTACATTTCACCATACCAGAAATCTTATTAATTTGTTTTAAAAAAGCAGATTAAATTTTCATTTGAAAACATAATTAAATGTTAATTGTGGACATGAGTGAAGTGAACAGAAATAGTAATATTCACACGATCACCTAAATATACAATTCATTGATTATTTTGTTTCAACAGAATAAGCTGAAACATAAATATTTTATACAATTATTCCACTGAGCAACAGTAAATATTGCAAAAAACAAGAAGGTGCCTTAATTTAATTAGTTTAGGGGGGAAAATTAAAAAAATTATAAATATAAAGATTTGAAGATGTTTGATGTATTTATAAATTATTTCGTTTATTCTGCTTTACAATAAAAAAAGCGATTTGTGGAAAATACAACTATTTAAAATTAACTATTCCTACACAAACAATATAGTCCATACTGTTTTTCTATGAATACATTACTCCTTATCAATTTTTAATAACATATTTAACAAACCAGTGCAACGAAATGTAGTGATGGTTGTGGTTGTGCGCACACAAACAGGTAAACTGCAGTGCTCAGAGGGTCCCAAGTTTCGCACCATTGTTTAGTCATCGTTTCTTCCCTTTTTGTATTATAAAGATCAGTTGTTACATGTGTTTTATTTATGATCCACCACGTCCCCAACAATTATTCTGTAAATTCAAAATATGTTCTATATATCGTAATTAGTTATTATAATGATAAATAATGAATAATGAATACTTTAATTATTACGAAGTAATATTATTTAACTTTACATTAACCTACTTGCACTGTTACCATTCGTCTGCAATGAATGCCGCATCTCTTCTATTACGTAATAACTGCAATGTTACCTCAATGTGAGTGGACTGAAGTGAGTTGAGACGCGCGAGACTCAAGATAAGTAAATGTTTATTTTTTTACATTTAACTTACTTATTTTGAGTCTCTCGCATTCAACCACTCATTTTAGTGGACTGTTCTTCGAATCAGCGAAATAGGTGCCCTGCAAACCCAGAGCAGTTATAGTTCTCAGCGTACTCTTCCCACTTGTGGGGGGGTTGAACAAGTGCCACGCACAAGATCATAATGAAACAGCTTACTTGGTAGTTGAATAGTTGCCTATATCCTGAAATTACAAATGATAAAAGCCTATAAATAAGTATTATAGAGGAAATATCTGCGTTCAAGAGTTTTAATATTATGATAGTGAGTTAAATATGTTGCCGAAGAAACTATTTTAGATGGTGAAATCAGTGGGAATAAGTAACTATAAATATAAGCTATATAAATAAATGTATTTTTTAAGTTTAATCCTATTTTGAGAATTATTTTGCGTCGTAAGAACAGACACGTATTATGATTTGAGATATAGCATAAAAATTAATATAAAACTTTTAAATTATCTTTGTATACATTATATAATTGTTTTCTTCTATAAGTATATGTATAAATTATCATAATTTATTATACTATACGCTTAAATAAATACACATACAAATATAAATATAAATATAAATCATTTTCGAACTTATGTGTTATTGTAATTTTAATTTGAAATAAATATAAGTAATCTAAATTAAAATATCCACAATAGGCATAGTATCTATAATATCCATATTTTTATATTTTACTTTAATAAAATATGTAGGTAACTATATTATAATGACAAAAAGAATATAAACTAAGCTTATTCTAACTAGAAATTGGAAAACAGTATTCTTGAATTCCTTTTTACGGAATCTCTACTTAAAACTGACCTTATAGGCAAAATATGTTATTTATTAAATCATTGGTTACATTTCTAAATATATAGTATTATTTCAGTTTTGTGTATTTTCTGTAAAACTACTATTCGTCGCATTATAATTTATCTTTTTTTCAAAATGTATTCTGAAATTAAATTATTAATAATACTGCAGTCAATTAATTACTTTGCTTTATTGTTTTTTTTTATTTAAGGAGGTGGCAATATTTTCTAGTGATAAAAGGGGGTTTCCAGATGGTCCTTAAGAAATTGACTCCTTTATTTGATAAGCGAACATCAGTATCTTCAAAACAGTCTTCACTACATTCAGAAACGCAGTTTTTAGACGTTCGATAGTTTTAGAGCAGAAATCCAACTTTAAAATTCTTGCCCACGGTCATAGGAAAATTCATGGAATGATGAACCAGAATTCTTTTGCGAGCGTTCGGAAGAAAACCGAACACAACATGACTTGGGCATGATTTAAAATAATAATGTTACCTTCGAATAATATTATAGCTTCTTACATGTACATAATGAAATACCGAACATCTTTTACGCCATCTTTTTAAACACATACGACAAATCTGACAAGTTAAGCATACGACATCTCTTCTAGGTTTTAGAGAAACCCCTACTTGGCTCACTGCCTTTTGCCTCAATATACGGTGTTTTTATCTGTGTTAACAGTGTTAACAAATCCAATGTTGTCAACCTAAATAACGGATTATATCCCCTTAATGCTAATTTAAATAAACTCCTTCTCAATTCTGTAACATATCGTTTTTTTAACATTCTGTAATACATGTACTATTATTTTTAATCTGTTTAAATCCATTGTTATTATGGATTCTTTTGTAATTTACACGTTTGAATATAACATTTCTAAGGTTAATTAATTTCTCAACAAATGTAGTTTTGCCTGATTGACTGGGTCCAGCAACAAGCATAGCTGACTTGTGTTTTAGTGGAAAAATAGTTTCACTTTCATTGGCATCTATATTTGCTGAGTCAGGATAAGAATGATCAGATGAGGTTAGTAGTTTGTTTAATTCATGTGGATTACACTTCAGAAGAGGTGATCGTGGTGGTGGTGATTTAGGAGTTATATGGCCTACTTTTATTATGGCTTTGTGTTTTTACCTTTAATATGTCTGCACAATTCATCTTTTCTTTTAAAACTTGAATTACAAGGTAGACAGGTAACCATTGAGACTCCATCAACTGAATGCTTATTTTCATGTCTCATGAGATAATGTTTCCTGGTAAATGGTTGATAACAATAGCGGCAGTAAACCATCCTTCATATAAACTAAAATAAAAAGTGTTTCATCATGTTTATACATCACTCCGTAATATATATAACCTAGACGGTTGGTTAGAGAACGATGGGGTGGAATCATGCGACTTCACAATCAATAATTGTATATTCCATGCTATATTACGCCGCATATCCCATCACCTAGGTGATTCTACTGCGCCACATTTGTGGAATCCATCGATCGTAAAGCCATATTACGCCGCATTTTCTATCACCTAGGTAATCCTATGGCGCCATATTTGTGACATACACAATTTAAAAGTTATATGGGAAGGCATATCCTCATGTCCCTCACACTATCGCACATGTTTTCATATTGCTTCAGATACTTTTATATTCCTTTAATATTTCTTCACATTCTTTCGTGATCCTTCATGTCACTTACCCTTATTTCCACCATAGCATTAAATGGTGGTGAGAAATAGCATATACAATACATCAGCTCAAACTGTCTGCAAATGTTGCCTCGCTGGCAACAACGGGGATAGGATACCTCAACAGTCACATACTATTATGTTTTGACATATAGATGAGAGAGTAAATAATCGTGTTATAACTTTTCTATATTAGTCACATTGCCTCTTTTCATAGTCTTAACAAAATATGAGATTTGTTTACTACTTGATACACTGTTTTATACCATGACATATATAGAACGCTATGCTATATTACGACACAAGTATTGATCTGATTTTCTGCACAATACTACGTGTACACTCTCCCATACACATCATAGTAAACACTAGCTACACTGTTATGGAGAAGCTATCTATAGAGGCAGATAGTTCTGTATTCCCTCTAGGTTGACATTTTTTTATCTCTTTCTCTCATATTATGTACATCTACAAAGACTGTCTGGCAATACTTGTGTCGATGACAACAGTGACAATAGCGCAACCTCAAAAGTTGCATAATCTTGAATTTTGCTGGCTGACTGGCTGGCTGGCTTTAACATATAGATGAGTCTAACAAATCATACTGCAACTTGCCTATATTACTCATACTACATCAGGTTTTCATAGTCTCGACAAGACATCAGATTTACTTACATAGCGTCATAATGCTTAATTTCATCGTATATATATACAGCTTTTTCCTGAATGTATACACAAACCCATGGTGATGCTATCGATTATTTGTTGCTATATATAAAGGGATACACCACCTCCTACACTAATCTGCCATATGTGTCTGGGCACACTCACTCAAAGATAAGACAGCGTTGAGCCTATACAAGGCCTTTAAACTTCTACTCACTCGGAAAACTGATGGGCGAAAACCACGTCTCCTACAAACTGATCAGGGTCTCGAGTTTTATAATAAGAATGTGCGTGGCTACCTCACCGATGTACACGGCAATGAAAAGTTTAGTATAAAGTCTTCCACGCAAGGCAGTAGTATTTGAACGCTTCAATAGAGCACTCAAAAAACGTATGTAGCACGCCTTCACTAAGCACTGGGCAACTATCGCTAGCTTGATTTCTTCCAAAACTATTCATAACCTAGAATAATAGTCACCACATAATTCTAGGCCGTGCGCCGAGCCTAGTCCCCCTAGAGAATAAAACCGATGTTTCGCTACACATGCACGGTGGTGACTCATCAATGATGAATGTGGCAGAAAACTAAAATAAAGTATAAACCTAATGATCGAGTGGGTATCTAATGATACAAGGCAACCTTCGACAAGGGTTACACACCCAATTGGAGTGAGTAAGAATTTATTGTACACACTGTGAATAATAGGTTCTGCCCTGTAATGTATAAGTATACTCTGCGTTCTTTCACTGGAGAGGTTATTGAGGGTGGTCTCTATGCGCGGAACAGTTTATACCTCTATCTCTTTTCCGAAGCAGTTCGCGACTCGTGTTAAATCCTATCGCTTGACGACTGGATTATGTTTGCATGGTTGGACATGTAATACAAAGTTGACTGCATTTATCTCTACATAATTTACTTGATCAATACACAGTGCACACCATGTCTGAATCACATTTTAATCCATTCCCCCTCCGAAGTATATCAACTGCAACTGGTAAATAGGCGGATAGAAATGAGACAAAGTTAAAATAAGACCCCTCATCTCATACTATAGTGTTAACCGTTATACGTCTTATATATATATACGCAATTATTGATCCGTTTGTCTCCCCATAATGTATGTTCACTCTCTATCTCGCTCTCTCTCCCCTGAATACATGTATGTGTAACATTCATTTCTTATTCTTGCTAAAATACATATTTGTATGGCCTCCCCTTTCTCTCACATATACACACATATAGATGGCTATCGCGGTGCAACCTGTCGTAGGTGCAACTTTAAGAGGCGGCTATGCGACTTTCATCTGATAAGAAAAACCTCTCTCTCGACCTCCTTCATGTCTCTTTAAGCATAATATATTGATCTACCGTTTTACTCTACCTCAATATGAGGTATATTATGTAAGTTTTTCATCTCTCATATCCCGTTATTTGAAACCTTTTTATCTTCCGCAATTGATTATCAACACATGTTCTCTCTCTGTTCCTTTACTCGCTGCCACCTAGCTTTTATCTGCCTTTATACCCTTCTACCCAGCCTAGCTATTTTCCTTTACTCCATCTTATCCGGCGTCTGTTTTTCACTATTCTCTTCTTCCAACTGGTCTCACTATTCCTTAACTCTTTCTCTCTTCCACTCAAAGTAAATGTTTTACGACAGAGAATAAGTTAATCCGGTCATTTATGATTACGACAAACATAGACATTATATTGATACGTAACAAATAGATCATATATGGATAAATAAGTTGCCATATTAGCTTTCTAGACATATAGAGAATAAGTGAGTACAACATGAACTAGCAGTGGTGATACAAAATGAATAACATTGCTACTACATTCTAGGTGTGAACATATAAATGTTTTTTTACTATTTTTTATTGAAATACTGCATACATGTCTTTGATAGAAGGCTTTAAAATGTTAGGAGTAGGAGGCAATTTTGCAAATAATGTAATTATTTGTATTAGAAAGTGTCTGCGAGGGTCAGTTTCACATCACGAACATGCGTGACTGATGATTTCCTTTTATGACCGATAAAAGTGAGTGTGGCAACCAATCTTACAATTGTCTGATGAAGAGTAACTTGAAGGGTTGTATGACAATAGCTCAGATTTTAATTGTTCATTACAGTATACAGCCATAATGCTTCCCATATTGTTAATATAAAGTATAGAACACGCGTTACATGTTTTCGCTTGGAGAATATGTATCACATCATAATAGCCTCGTGAAAGTTTACGAAGCTTTACGATAGGATTATATTTTTTGTAAAATTGAATATCAGCGTTGATGGTTTTGTATGAATAGGTAAACTTCCCGCTTCTTCCATTAGTTGTGTTTGCTTCACTCCGTTCTCTGGTGAGGATGATTCAGATCCACTCTGATAATACAACGATGAGACTTTATTGTAAACATCCTTTTGTAAAAAAATTACTGAATCTGGTAGAATGATTGACAACTCATTTGTAAGCGTGATAGTAGCAGGAATGATAGAATTTATATTGAATCTTTTATTGGCGATGTGGGGTATAATATTTTAAAGAGGTATAAAGCCGCATTTTAGCATATGGGTATCCGTCATCGATGGAATATATTTGAAAGTACCTTTGTGATCCGTGAAATGGGTATAATCCTGTTGGCCTGCTTTCATTCTTTCATTTCCTTTTGATACCGCCCCCCATTGATGTCAAGCTATTCTTCTCCCATACGCTTTGAAATTGTTGCTACTGTGATGAGATCAATCGGTAGAGTACTTGAGAGAGCGTATCTGGCTAGTATT
>JAUZND010091732.1:0-15091 GCA_034780555.1 Coelogynopora nodosa
CTGTTGGGAGGGCGCGGAGATCTCCATGCCGAGGATGATGTCGCGGATCTCGGACTGGGTGAGAGAGGCCACATTTACGCTGTGGAGAGAAAAGAGAGAAATGATCGAATCAATATTACTGTAGTGGTGTAGCCCAGCAGTAAAAAAAAATTGTTAAAGAGACACTGATTTATTTGTCAAAAAAGTTGAAAATACTTAAAACTGAGCAAAAAAACACGTTCAATAAATGTCGCGTTAAAATACCGATCCAGATTACTTAATATGTACTCTTCCTCGACTGAGAAGCAATATTTTTTATTATATTCAACAGTTGACATATATTATAGCTAATGATGAACTATTTTTCTTAAATGGATCGACAGTGGGCAATTGTTCAAAAGCATGTTACTTATTTCTAAATATCTAAAAAATAATAATTTTAAGTTCATTTAAAATAATGTATTATAAATATTACTATAAGAGTTTAAAATTTTCTTTGTCAATGAAAGTAAATTCATTTCTAATAATTTTTCTGATTATAAACTAAAATAGCTGATTTGAAAGCGATATTTTCTTTTAATTATGTTTCACTATTTTTCTCGGCGTTTTAATAAGATCCAATTGATTAATGAGGCAACTCATTATCCAATCAGTATGAGGCAACGCTACCAGACTGCTTATATTTAGTGTAAATAATATCCTAAATCGGTGAACAACTTACAATAATTAAAAATATATTAAAGTATAATTTAAAAGTTTAAATAATCTAAGCAGTCATGACGGTATACAAAAACTACTAAATTAAAAAATGAATTGAGATAATAATTCAGAAACCAATCAATATCTATATAAAAAACAATCGACTTAATCTGGTGACTACCAAGACAGACAAAAACTCACTTGTTCTTCTTGCCATAGTCAGCCAGGATAAGATCCTTGAGCTGAAACTCAATCTTGATCCAGTCTTCACTGCTCATCGAGGGCCAGATGTGATGCGCCTCTGTCACAGTCGTCTTGTCCGGCTTGAGGATGATCTTTGCCCGGTCATTGTTGACATGGAGGGCACGCAGGATCAGGATCAACCGGGAGAAGGCGGTGTAGGAGCTGATCGACTTGAGCCAGTCGTCGTAGAGGTTGAAGAGAACCATTTGTGGCTCCGTGGCCTTGAGAATGAGGTCGCCGAACTTTTCTACTTTGAGGCAGGCCTGGAAGGGCAGCTGAAGCTCGGAGCCCTGCGTTTCGGGAGGAGGAACATTAGTTGAGTTAGTAGTGGGTTTATGGTCATACTGGGCGGGGGGAGGAGGGGCTCGTTGGGATAATTTATTGAAAGTTAAATTGGATACATTATATGGTTCAAAAATTGAAAAAAAATTTAAAAGTGTAGAATGATCATAGAAGAAATCGTAGACTTGTTTGTTTTTTGCTGTTATAGGTAACACAATTGTGATTATTTCCTAAATATCTTAAAGAAACAAACAGTATTTCACAAAGATTAATTGCATTTTAGGTAATGTTAACATATATTTAATACTAATCAATAAAAATATTAAAATCATCATACAAAACCGATCCAATATTTTTTAACATTTAACATTGACAGTATTCTAAATCATTGTATAGTGAAAAGTTATAAAATATCTATTAACACAAAAAAATATATTATTGTGATGATATCTTAATGAATAATTAACGAAAAATATATACAAATTTGTAGGATACATATGACCACAAGGAAAAGGTTAAAATATTCCAAACAAAAGAATAGAATAAGCAAAACAAAAATGTCTGATGTAAATCCTGAATATTCACTATGATACAACAAAAAAATTCTAAAGTAAATCTTACTCGACATGGATGAAACATAAAATTAACAACTAGCGTCATAATTAACTCCTATAAGCAGATGGAATCATAATTAATGCTTAATACATATACAGAAACAAAACAGCCTCGGCTATGAAATAGAAAAGAAGAATGCGCCCACCTTGATGATGATGTTGGGGAAGTCGAGCAGATGAACTTCCAAGGGGTCCAACATTCCCTTCCTGGTGACAATGATCTGCTTGGGCTGCTCCTCCACCGGCAAGGAACGGATCAATGCCGCCACCTCCTCTGCCGTCTTCCACTTGGCCAGCTGACCCAGTCGCTTTTGCCCGGCCCACACAGAGGTGTGGATGATCTTGAGGAACAACTGGCCCGTGCGCGGGTTGAAGATGAAGATGGCGCCGTTGATCGGCTTCGTGGTCAGGTTGCCTTCGAACGTCTGTATGGGGAGAGGGACGTAAAAAATTACAAAGTAATATACAATAATTAACAAGATGTCGGCGGATCATTCAGCTTTCAATTCCAAGTTTTTATAGGTTTTTAAATAACTGTTTTAGGGCCTTTTATAACCTACCTTGCTTGGTCGTGTAACCAAAATGATTTCACATCATATAATCACTCCATTCTTTCAACTAATGCTATTTCTGCACTATGCATTATCAAACACATAAACACATTTATTCGGAGATTTTACATGTGGTTCAGTTGAGTTCTGCCAATTAACCAACACAAAATAAGCAACTTAACCATGATTAAAATATTGATTTCGAATTTGTGATTGTATGAAAATACATGACAACAAGTAAGTCGATCGAGTGGTCGAGGCTTTGGCTAACCAATAGAACACAAAGGAACTAAAGAAGGGAAACGTTCTATCATTAGAGAAACATAAATCATAACATACAAATAATATAAATATATAAACATCCATACAATAAAAACGTAGTGAGTCAACTAATTTCTTCAAAATAATTTTATCGCAGTATGCCTAAAAATTGAAAAAATACATTAATATTATATAATAATACATACTATATAAAAATAGTTAAAAATAATTTTAAATAATATAATTCGTAAAATACCCATATTCCAAGTTTTTTTTAAGCCACAGACAATCTTAATTATGTAAAATAAAATATTTATGTAATTATTAAAAATATATATTTATATATAATATGGTCTATCGACGGATAATATAAGCGCCATATAACACGCAAAAATTAGACGACCAACGTTGAAAGGTTGTTTCAATTATTATAAAACTTTACCAATACAGAAACCAGCAACGTAAAAGAATCAAAACAGATATTATGGTTAACGTCTGTTGTATTGTATTATGTTACGCAAAAAACAGTTTTAAATACTTAAACAACAATATATTAATATAGGAATGTGGCATGTTTACTACAAGTTAACTGATCATTGACACTTCCATTCCTTTCTATCGGCTGTGTTAGTCGAGTGTTCAACTCCGACAAAAATTTGCTAGCCGTGAAAACAATATCCCACATTTTTACAACTCATATAAAGCAAATAAAAAAATTGTTTGTTTAATGTAAATATTTGTCTACAATATTTGAATATAATATACACTTTCCCTTTCTTAACTTTCACATTAGACACACCATTTTGTATGAGTTACATTTTCGGCAGAAAACAATTAAGAGGAATATTTACTTTTTTAGTTACTATTTATACTCAACTTTTTTTTCATAATATATTCATATTTATTCTATAAAAATTTCAAATTGTTTATTACAAAAAACCAATTTAGCGTAACTCATTTAAATTATTGCTGTGTTCATTATCTATCAAACCATTACAGAACTGAAGTTTCGACCTGTTAATAATAAGTTAAATGCAGCTTGACTAGCAAGAAATGCCTCCTCGTACATAATATAAATTCAAACTTTTAACCGAGTCCTTTGTAACACTCACCTTGTGAATAGTGACCCGATACACATTGGTATCATCAACAAACCAGATGATCTGATTGGAGAAGAGTTCATTGTAGTTCTGCGAGCTGAGATAGGGTTCGGTGGGCTCACTAGAGTAGAGCTGGAGCGCTTTGCGTATCCTCTCGCGGAGCACGTAGAGCGCGGGGTTCGCTTTCATCACTTTGCACATCGCTTGCTGGATCAGCGCCTTCGAGCCGGGGAACCAGTTGCCGTATGCGCTGGAGCGGTGGGATAGGGGGAGATCGAATAAGACAATAATTGCACCCAACTTGAAAGACAGCCATTTTGATTTATTGACTCACCGTTTCGGGCACGCATATATGACAAAAATATTCATACGTAAAATACAAAAATACAAGAATGACAGGTTAAGTGAAGGTATCGTGGATAACATGAAAACATATTTTTCAAACAAACATATTTTTTAATAATATCGATGTCACACAAAATACACCCGACTATAATCTTATTAAAAACTGACAATTATATTTTTTTAATTAAAACTGATTTTAAGAGCGCAACGACACGTATTTTACAAAAAATATTAATTAATTAATCATAAATCTATATTTTTAATACTTTCAAAATAAATAAATTCACAAATTAAGTGTCAAATATAATATCTTCCAATTAAGTAAAATAAAATTATTTATTAATCTATTATCACGCGCTATTATCACAATCGAATGAATTACCTAATGACAGCTCAACAAGCCAGGGTTGCTTAATTCCCTTCAGTCATAAATATAATTACTATGCTTAGTGTAAAAGAAGTCAATAATAGTATAAAACACGATTATGCCGCAAAAAAGCGATTTTAGTTGAAAATGACAAGTCACATTTATTATAAGGTAATAAAATACTGGGCAAGTGCCACTAGATAATTTAAAAAATACACACAACAGACAATTCAAGAGCAATTCCCGGTGGCTTAAGCATTTTTCAGGTTTTTCCCGGTCGTGGACACCCTGTATATAAGGATTCAGCTGCACTCCAGCTGGGTGGCACTCACCTGTGCAGATTGTAGGCGAGATCGATGGAGATCATGACACCAGTCGGGGAGGGATAGATGGACATGTTGTCCGTGGTATAGTCGAGGAACTTTGCCCGCGCATACCGCTCAATGTCGTGCGAGTCATAGTCGCCCCATCGCAGTTGCACATCGATCCAGAACTTCTGTGTTGTCGTGCCGTCCATCACATCCCTGATGAGGAGAGTGGTGAAGAAAGAAGGGGAGCGGGCGCATTAACACTCTTTATATTAACCGGTGTTGATTAGTAGTTGCGTAAATTAATAGCACTAGAAAACACGATATACATGTAGATAAAATTGTAGGATTCGATATATATTAAACAGTTAAATATGAAATAGTTCTTAACCAGAACATTTCATTCATTGATGTTATAAAAATGTTGCTTTCAATATTTCTGTCTTTTGAATTTTGTTCTTAATTTTTTTTAATTACTCTCTTTTTTATAAGTTATACTTGTGCTCAACATTCCCTGCGAATTTGTTCTGCATGTACTATTTTTGTTATTATGTTTTTGTAAAATTTGAGCATTCTTCTTTTAGTGTTTAGTGAAAATAATCTTTAGTGTGATTGAAACGTAAAATTTAAAAAAAATAATTCAGGTTTGTGCAATGACTCATATTTCTAATCGTAGACGATTTCAATTTAATAGGCAATTTAATCTTGACAGTTTAATAATAATAAAAAGAAATGCTACCATTATTATTACTACTCAGTTAAAAATATTACATGAAAAAAATCTTCAAAATAATACCGAAAACATACCTCGTAAAATCTGATACGCTACTAGTAAAAAAAATTTTTAATGACTTTTACACAGTGACGAGTACCGGTAATACAAATGAATTTATTTCAAAATAAACTCACACATTCACATTGAAATTATAATATCTGCCAATCACTACTCGGAATCAATATTCTACATAATATTTCATAGTACATCATTTAAATTTATACAGCTCAATAAAAATATCAGTTTATAAAGATCAAAAACCGACTAACAAGCCCCACACATTCACTCACTTCGAGTCCGCAAGGAGACTAGGCCTGGACACCGGCCACTTGTACGAAGCAAAGAGCAGAATATCCGCACAGCTGGAGTTCATCTTGTAGGACTTCCTGGGATGAATAGTCTCCTTCTGCACTGTCTCAATCTCCAACGCGTCCAACTCTTGATCGAAGACCTGACAGAGGTCCATCACCACCGACTCGTGTACCTTCTGCCAAAGATGGGCGCGGAAGATCTGGATCAGGGAGATCTTCAGGGTGGGGATCTTGCCGTGCATGAAGATACCGGTCAGATCCAGTTGCACTTGAAAGCCGACGTACACCTGTATCACGGAGAGTAGCAGATGATATCGTGGATAGAAATGGAATTTTTAAAATTATTTAACATAATTTATTATTATTTATAATATGATAATATTATTAGAAATAGTATCATGAAAAGCGATTATTGTATAGCATACAAATACGTATTTATTATTATTATATTACAACATACTGAAAAAAAGTACTTTGTCAGCAATGCTGGCCAAAAACCAAGAACTAGTGAAACATGCAGAGTCAAAAAAGGTAAAACATTTAGACCACACACGTTAGAGCCAGTCTCCTGACGTAACGCATACTGGACTGAAGGTTAGTTTCTGTGTAAACGTATTTACACATGAACATATATATTATAATATTTAACCTATTAAAATTATTTTTTAATGTGAAAGGAGGTAAAAGTTTCATAGGAGGGATTTTTAACATATAAAATTAAAATAACTGCAGATAATGGTTTATACACAAATAAATTTCCGTCTTTGCCAATTTACATAGTCATGGATTAAAAAAATTATTTATAGATTCGACGTATCATAAGAATACTGGTATTAGTTGGGCTATTCTAGATATTTTTTTAATTCTTAAAACATGAAGCGTCTGCTATAATAATATAATTTTAAATTAATAATATAATATACGATAACTGAAAATAAAACCGCAGTATGAGTCCAGTATTCGCATAATATTTTACATTCGAAATTTTCATCGTTTAACATTATATTGAAAACAATCATTGTCATTTATCTTCGTTATAATTTAACAAAAAATTGTAGTAATCATAATAAAAAACCAGTTAAATCATGTAAAGTAACAATATATATTAAAGGAACATGAATTTAATTACGAAATGAAGAGACCTACATTGGCCCGGTTGATGGTGGGCGACCACCAGAGTGTGAACCGACGATTGGGAATCTGGTTGAGACCGGAGCGCTGAGCGTTGGTCAACTTCTTGTACTTCATCGACTCCTCGAACCCACTCGCCTTCTCCCTGGAGAGACGAGGAACACATTATTAACCGGTTATACTAGAGTATAGGCAAAACTATATTCTATAAATTTAATTGTTTTTTCACGGAAAATGCAATTATTATTGAAAATAGTAGAGGATCAAAATCAGCAAAAAACATAAACAATACAAGTTATTTTTTAATAAAAAATACATCAAATAAATATCTAAAAGTAAAATTCCTTGTTAAATTCTGGTCTAAAATTTTTTTTAAGGAAATACAGTTTTAGGAATATTAATAATCGTGACATTGTCAACTATTATTTCATAATGACAGCACTGTCTCACATACTATTTATAAATGAAAAAAGAAAAACATACATAGCCAGGCCTGCATAATATTAATATTTGAAATTTAAGATACTAAATTTAATTACTAAATAAAATTGTCAGTCAATAATCAATATAAAAACGAGTTGTATAAATATAATGGTTGGTGTAAAACTTGTAAATACTTATAAATTATTCAAATTCCAGGGAATAGCCATGAAACCTGCAAGAATGACCGATCCAAGAGTCTATGTTTAGTGTTATGACTCACCAGAAAAGCCCCTCCCAGGTGGGGAAGTAGGTCCCCTTGAACAGCGTGTGCTCCAGGATACCCTCCACTCCACCCAACGCCTGGATCATGTCTGTGCGGTAGTTGTTCAGGTTCCACAACTTGCCGTCGTGACGCTGATGCGTCCACCAGAAGGGGTTCTGCTTCAGTACCTGCATTAGGCATGTTTAATGGTTTGATGAATTTGACGAATTTAAACAACATTTTAGATATATACTTTTATTTTATACTAATTATGAAAAAAAAATTAAAATGATGTTATGAAGAATGGTTCAAGGATTACATTAGCAAAATAAAATTATGAAATCATTGATTTTTGACACTATATAAACAGAAGTATGAAAAAATTAATGACTTGTTATTAAAAAACAACGTCAAAAATTAGATCATAGAGCAATTTTTTTAAATAAATGTTTACATAATTATAAGTTGAACAGTCTACTCAAAAGGTTACCTACCTGATACTGTTTGAACTCCGTGCGCACTCGCCAGCCCTTGTCATAGGCGAGGGTGTGACGGTCCTTCTGGAACAAAGTGTTGATCCGCGGGATGCCCCTATCCCAGCTGTCCTCCAGGTCTTCCAAGGTCAGACGTCTAAGCAAAAAGGAGAGAGAAGCGTGGTTATATAAGTTAACGAAAGTGTCATTAAACAGAAGACAAATCAAATCAGATGACGCTGTAGATACATGAAAATTCTAATCTCAAATGCTAAAAATGATACTCTTCAATGACAATAAATTAATCGGAGAAGAATTTACTGATAATTATAGATTTGATGAGAAAATGGATAAAATACTGATTTAAATTATAATTTCATCAATTTTATCATAAAAAATAAAATTAAGTGGCACAGAATTACACTAATTTTACAAACAAAAAGAATTTTGAAGTAAAAACAACATACTATTTATTAATTACATAGTAAGAAACACGGGTTAACAGTATTTGAAAACTAAAAAACATGATATCAATAATTTAACAGATTTTCAATATGTTTAACATAATCTTACCAAACCCAACATGAAAGAAAGATACACCCTTCTCACTTGTTCTGTGCATTGGCCTCCTGTCGCTTGAGAGCATACTCGGCCCACACACGCTGTGAGTCAATAAATTCGTTCTCCCAGGGAGCGATATAGCGATAGAGATTGGGAATCAGCTGGTCGTCATCGTGACTCATGCCAGAGCGGAAGTGGGTGATGCCCACGTCGGTCTGTTTGGACCAACGCAGATCTGACTGCGGGATCAACACGTGACCCATGCTCAACATACCTAGACCGCCCAACTCCTGGTGAATGGATGGGAGGGAGGCATAAAACGTGTTCACTTACTGTATTGTATTTGAAATCGTAAATTTTAAAAGTAAATATTATCCACATTACATAACATACACCAAGAGGACGTTAATGTAACTATCATGTTGTATTACGTTTTACTTTACGTTGTACTACGTTTTTTCCTAATTTAAAATTTGTTCATATCTAATCTAATATAATCAAATTAATAAATAAACAATAAGTATTAGTGCCGCGATCTTCACATTTTCACTCGTTTTAAATTTAATTTGAAATAAATATAACCTTAGTGAAATGGTTAAACTATAACTCTGGTAATTTACTAAATTAAATAATATATTGATATAAATAATCTATAACAAAAACACACGAACAAAAGAATAGTTCCCTTATGCTTTACATTATTACATTATTGTAATATATAAATTAAATCTATATTTAATTAAACGAAATGCTTAATACAGAATTCTCGCAAGCAGTGAGTCAAATATTCAGTTACAAATTATACAGGTAATATTATAATTGATAATATATATGCAGCAATGACTTCGCCTAAACAGCGGCACCATCTGACCTTGGGTGTGTAGAACACCACCGGGGGGAACCTGGCAGGCATCTTCGAGTTGAGCCCAATCTTGATTCGGGTCTGGATCTTATTCTCACACTTGACCAGCAGGTCGAGCAACTCCTGCGTGTTCACCACTGCCTCCCGGAAGTAGGTCATGAGACCAATCAGCGCCGTGTTCCACTTGTTGACAATCTTGGTGAAGGTGGTTGAACCGGAGGCCATCAGGATCTGGCGGACACGATTGTGGAAGCGCTGCATCGATTCGTCGTCCACACGGAGGAAGCACTGGGCTGTGCGCTCCTTGGTGATCTGTAATTGAGGGGGGGGGGGAGGGGGGGGGGTGAAGGAATGACACCACAAAGCTGTATAAAGTATCTGAAATATCGAAAAGATAAAATATCTTAAAAGTAAATAGTGACACTTTTGCAGTAATTCCGAATAAAATTTCATAGTTATATAGCTATATAATGATCTATCATGTCACATAACTATCACATAAATAACTATAGATGAAATAGAGTGCGCACAACGTCGTCATCTGTCATCAGTTCAAAGCAAGTTATCATGCTGCACCATGAAGCAAACCACCATCTCGACAACTCCACAAAAGAAGAGAAGCCAGACATGTTCGCTGGTGCAGCACACAGTCCACATATCGACTGAATTCTGGACCCCTGCACAATCATCATGAACAGACTCTACACGAATGACAACACCCAAACACCAAAAAATACTTATAGAGGGTTCCCACAATTTTTCATGAAAAATTTCAATGGCAAATAAAAGTTAAGGACCAAATCAAAATTAGAATTGATAGCAAACGTTTTAGAATTAAAATTATAAAACTAAAACAATACTAATATTCTAGTTGTATGAACAATAAATAAACAATATATTACTAAACAGAACAAATTATTAATGTAGAATAGGGTGTAATAATAATCTGTAAAGGTTTTGCAGAAACTTAATAAAAAATGACAAACACAAATAATTAATTTTCAATATTTCCTTCAATAAATTGTGTAGATATTAAAATAATATACAAAATTATAACTTTTATGTATCTAATTTAATTTACCACACAAAATTTTAAAGAACAAGGAATTTTAATTTTTTTCAAAATTAATCTTAAAGGAGATCAAAAAAGCCCAGGAACCCTGCTATAACAAAAATAATCCCCAATCCCTACTTACCTTTGCACTGTGTCGCTGTGAGATTGGATTGATGAGCGGGTCAAAGTAGAAGGCAGGCAAGTCGGGATCTTCGGTCTTAATGAAGACAACGTTTGGCTCGTGATAACGTGAGAGGTGCACCTGGAAGGGGTAACTGTTGAACAGGTAGGGGAACGCAATGCGGTACTCTGTGCGGATTGGCTGACGAATTATGATCTTGTTGATGTCGTTGAACTCGTTCCAGTCTTCGTCCCTGAGGGAAGGTAGAAAGAAAACAGTTTGCGATAGAACGCTCGAAATAAAAATTCGCTATAAGATGCCATAGGAGATACATATATTAATCATCTTAATCTAATTGAAGAAACACGTAAAATTGTTTGGCTGTTGTAGTTATATATAATAGGTACATATTATAGTCATAATATTATGTAATGTAACATAGAAAATACATAATAATAATAACTACCTAAAAATGCTTTCTATATTATAAGGCTAGTAGTAGTCAACTTCGTAAATTCGAGTTAGACTAGGTAGAAAACATAACTAATGTACGTACTATGTCTGAATGACTTTATCACAGCTATACATTACATTATTTTTGAAATGATTAAAACATAACATAACTCATATTAAAAAGAATTGAACTAAGTCAGTTAGAGATTTTTTAATCAATATGGTCCATTAAAATGAGTAAAGAAAATGTTAATTGTGACAGTTACAGTAAAAAAAGTCACAGAAAAAAACACGGCAGTTAATAAGTTTCGTTAAAGATTGAATTGAAAATATAAAACATATTATTGTGTTCGCACAAATAAAATAGCCATGTTTAGTCAATCATAAAACTGGTCATAATACATCTGACAAAACAGTTCTCATGCAATTATTTTAAAATGAAATAACCTTGATGAACATCATCAATACAAAGTTCAACTCAAATATTCGAGAAATAACAACTGGTAAATAACACTAACTCTAGATTTCTGTCCTTGACGAGAGGCTCGAACTTGGGACCACCGGGTATGGCGACATTGAGGGCCTTGGCAGTGAAGAAAGACTTCATATCGAAGAGATAGAAGTAGTTGTTATCGACAAGGTCGGTTAGAAGTTGATTCCCCAGTCGGTAGAGATTGGACATCACCGGTAGACTCAGATTCCACTGTTTGTAAGTGGTGCCATTCAGGTGTCTGTAAGTGAAGAGGAACATGTTTTATTAACTTTTATAAATCATACTTTTTTTCACATTGTTATGTATATATTTTTACTATAGAAATAATTTTAAGTAACGAAAACGTATACGTTACCAGACATCAATGGATAAGTAAAATTAACATATTACACATTATTAAATCAAATATTTAATAAAATAACTGATACCTACATTTATAACAGTTTTTGTCAAGACCTCCGTGAAAATAAATTCACATAATCCTAGAAGATGAATATCAAAACCTTTCATAATTTTACATAATCATATATTGTACATACAATTTAATATAATTATTAAATGACTCATTTCGTTTTCCAATAAAAGCAATAACTTATAGACAAACAAAAGGGAACAACATTACGAAATAGATTTGTTACGTAATTTTCGGATAAAATAATAGAAAATTGAACACCATAACAATATTATGTAAACTCACACCCGATAAGTGTTTAATAGTAATTACCCTAGTTTATATATTTCAACCAAATTTATACACAAAAGTAAAATGATTTTTTGTTGACCGCTTTTATCAGTACAAACATGTTAATTATAGTGTAAAATAAAGAAAATTAAAAATAATAAATGTGTGAGACAACATAGTAAGATAATAGAACAGCTAAATATTGTCAATAATATATACAAGTAAACCCAACCTAACATACAAACAATTAATTTTTATCAAATTATTTTTAAAGTAATTTTCGTCATACAATTTATACGAATTTGTATTATAGATGACCATATTATTTAACTTTTACAAAAAAAAAATCTATTAATTTTTAACGCATAAATTTAGGTAACACCCTAAAAACCAAACAAACTTCAAACAGTCAGCACTAACTTGCTCTCAGCCAGCGGCTTGTGATCATAGAACCACTCGCACACCGATACGTCCTCCTCGTGGTCCAGCTCAATCTGCACCGGCTCCAGCGGCTCCACGTCCAGGATGTTGTCCTTGTAGTCGAGCGGGGGCTCCTCGTCGTCGAAGGGCGGAAAGCGCATCCTCTTGAAGTGGCGTCGATCGCGCTTTTCGCGGCGCATCATGATCCACATGGTGCCCCACTGGGCGATGTAGATCGGCTCTACCACCCAGGGGATCTCGTTCACGAATGTGATCGCGCCCGTGATGTGGTAAAGAACCTTGTAAGAGCGACGGGAGGAATATAATTATCACGGTTAATAAATAAAGTTCTTTTTTTTAGAGATCCAACCTATTTTAAAGTGGTGATTGTCACCTATTTTAAATGTGACCAATCGAGTATAAAATTCATGAGCAACTAAATTAATGAAATAGTAATTAGTTTTAGAAACATCGTCAGTATGAAATAAATTATTTTATAATAACTTCAATGCATAATATTTTATAGTGTATATTAATTATAAGGTCACGTAACCAACCCTATTTTTCAATTTCGAAATAGTTTGGTTTATGGTATATATTTGAAGTATACCGCAGCTCAAATTTTTATTTGATAGTCAAATAAAATCATAAATTAATAGGCATTTTGGATGAATTCAATTATGTAATTATTAAGATTTCATAATACGATATCGATAACATATTTTGTTTTAATTATAAGTTTTGTTTTTACAAAAAATAATCTTTCGTACTATGGACAAAAGCATAACCTGAATTTATGAATAGAACGGAATAGGTAATACCAGATTAATAATATATTATCTATGTAATCTGTAATAATGCTAGATTGCATAATATAGTTAAGTATGTATCTGGCAATTTGAACTATATATTAATATTTTATGTAAAACTAAATTATTACAAAAATGACAGTTACTTTTTTGTAATTGCATGGCAGCTATAAATATTATGTACGTGGTTAGTTTCATAGCATTGTTTAAATAATTTATCAAATTTCCTAGTATTGCCTAGTAATTTTTTATATTTATATATATATATTATATATGTATATCAATATGTATATGTATATATATTATATGTATATATATATATTATTAATATTTTAATATTTTATTTTTGTAATTTAAATAAATAATTGCCTAGTATTTCCTAGTAATACAACAACAAATATACTAGAAAGCTACAGAGCAATTTACTGTTAAACATTAATAATGACTAAATATCTGTTACAGAATTGCGGCTTTTTTCGTGAAACGAGCAAATTTAATAAAAATGTTTTACGTCTACCAACTCTATTACAAATACTATGTTTATTGTTTCATGTAAAACAACCAGTAAACTCACTTTAACATCCCGAATTTGTTCCCAGGGCATGGGCATGTTCTCTAATAGTTTAAGAACAGCATGCGGCATGTACTTGAGTGCGCCCAGGTAGACACGCTTGTCGTGGCGAAATTTGCGATTAGTCATATCACCGTGGTCACGAACGATCTTTCGAACGTGTTCAGGAGGCAAGTCCTCTTTCTGGGCGTCGACAAAACCGAACTTTCTCTTCTCGGCGTATCGTTTGGACTGCAGCTGTTGCCATTTTCGTGCTACAGGGATTATTTATGAATAAATTATTACTAAGCAACTAAATATTGAAAAACCTGAAACGATGCAAGTTGAACAATGAAATTTATTAAAATATGTGAAAACACATGCTAATAAATGACAGACTTTAAATTTTAAACCACCTTTTTCTTGAAGCTTCTCTGTTGACAACTCAAGGGGCGGTTGGGGCGGAGGTGGTGGAGGCGGCGGCATGTCTTGTCGCATGTGACCGGGATGGTGCTGCATTTGCTGTTGTATAGCAACTTGGGGGTGACCTAGCTGATACATTGGGACTTGACCCATCATCATGGGTGGTGTCAGCACAAAAGGATTGGGGAAAGACATAGTTGTCTATTATTGACTCGAGGTAGTTTATATCTAAAAAAACATGTAAAAAATAAAATTAGTCCATTCCTTGTTTCATGTAACCATACAAAAATACAGTATCCTTTTCGCAACATTGTTAAAAAACTACTCCATCCTTAAAGGTCAAATAATTTCCGTAATAAAAGATCCAAAATACTTAAATATACTAAACCTGTCTGGCTGTGTCAACTATTAAGTTTTTATCAACAGAAGAAAAAAAAAAAAGAGGGGGGGGGGGGGGGTGAAATATTTAAAGAAAAATAAAAAAAGCTTTCAAGTTTATTATGTTTAAAAAAATTATTACATTTAAGGGCTTTTAACGT
>JAUZND010091733.1:0-15091 GCA_034780555.1 Coelogynopora nodosa
TAATAACACTATTTTTTCTGTTATGTAAAAATATTCGAAATTATTTTTGTTATATTTTTTAGTTAGATAAAAGTATTGTAGCCACTGAGTAAAAAAATCAGGGTCATAAGTGTTATGGTTCAATCAAAAACTTAATTTATTTGAAAAAAATGGGCGTACACCCCCCCCCCCCTCCTCCACGTACGAAGGGTTAATATTAAATAATGCTATTGATTTCTTATGGAGTTGTCTATTTTCAACTGGAAATTTTCAACAGTCGCCAGCTCTTATGATACTATACAATATATATAATTAATTGTCTTGTCCAATATGTTTGTTATAACATATACGATACACAGAAAATACATAGATAAAATAGGACATGGTAGATAATGCATATGTACTGCTATATTTATTCGCTGTGTTAAAAAAATATATAATGTATATATCCTAAATATTTTTTCTTTATTATATTATTTTTAATATATTGGGTACTATTACGCAACATCGTAATTCACGATAACATAATTATTAATAGCGTATTTCAATATTTTTTATGATGTATTAAATTCCACGAGGTGTAATAACATACAGTAAGTGTATCAATTATAGAGTATAAGGGATTTGTAGTATTAATCTACATTGTAGGTAATAAAAGTAGTCCGTTATTTTTATATGAAATTACAAAAATATATTTCAATAATAATAAGCGTTTATTTGGGTATAGAAGTACGGTAATAACAAAATTGTACAGTAATGGAAAGAGGTTAACCAAACCAAAAAAGTAAAAGCTGTTTACTTTAAATATGTTAGAACAATAAAACTATATAACACAATATACATGTAGTAGACAATGGAGGGGATTACTGGTTGATAATAGTAGTAGTTTTAAGGAAAACATTATTTTGTCTGAAGGTAGAACGGCCGTGCGGAGGGTTGAGAAAATTTCATGGCGCAGGGAAGCACATGAGGTATTAATTAGTGCAGTTTTTGTGTGACAACAGAAACAGTTTCTTAGCTTGCGATATTCGTCTTGCTTCTAGAGATTGAATATTTGGCGGAATGTCTTTGAGGAAAATATGATTCTTAAAGCTCTCTTTTGAAGTTTTTCAAGGATTTGGGAGTCTAGTTAAGTAGGTTTAATCCGATGAACAAAGGGGCAGCATATTATATAATGCTGCGAACACTATTGAAGTAACTTTTCAGAAGAAATTTCTTTTCGATGATGTTTTAAAGGCGTCTAAGGGGGTATTTAAGTTTCTGGACGCGCTCTTAACACAGTTGTTAATGTGGGTGTTCCATTTTTTATTGGTGCTGAAAGTCACACAAAGGAGTTTGATGTTGTCTGTGAAAGTAAGGAAAGTTGCGAAGTCATCTTTTGGTGGTTGTTGGTTTCGTGTTGTGCACATAATGTGGGTTTTCTTGTGATTTAGTGAAAGACCAAGGTCAATGCAGTCCGATTCGATTTTAGAAATAATGTTTTGAATTTCAGGGACGATAACATTAGAGTCAGTGTGTGGTGGAATTGCACTGGTGTCGTCGGCATATTTAAGTAAAATCGAGGAGTTAAAACTCTTCAGGTGTCTGATGTATACACAATTAAGAGGCGTGGAAAGGACCCCACCTTGCGGTACTCCTGAATGCACGATTACATGATTACTGATGATGTTAGATCATTTTACAAATTGAGTTTTTTGTTAAAGGTATCTTTTAAAAAGAATAATTAATTCTTTGGGAAGGTTAGTGTTAAAAAGGGATGTGATTATCTTTTCGTGAAGGACACAGTCGAAGGCCTTGGAGAGGTCAAAGACTATGCGAGTTCGCCATATTGGAAGGACCATCCGTGTATTTAGTGAGGCAATCGTGTGCATGGATTGGAGCCAATGTGGTATTTGATAAGGGTTAGAAGCCGTATTGATTCGGACCGGAGTTGTCATAGAAGAATATACTTGTTTTTGCAAATAGAAGCTTTTCGAATATTTACGAACAGATGCACAGAAATGGGTATTACTCATCTAATTTTTTAGAATTGGGACAATATGGGACGATTTTCAGAGCTTGGAAATGTGGCAAAGAGTTATGATAAGATTAAAAATGTGCGAAAGTGTGCAGCAAAGTGACTCGATCAAGCGTAAACTCGCAGGATCATAAGGGGAATACCGTAAGGCCTCGAGGCTTTTTGTCGTCAAGATTGGCTAGTACCTTTTCCACTTCTGCTGAGAAAATGACAGGACACCAGTCGTCGTCTTCGATGGTTGGTAGGGCGGTTGTTGCAGAATCTGTGCTAGGATCGCTAAGGAAAAGCTTGTTAATGTCGGAGTTTTTTGTGTTTGATTTATCGGTTAATATATTATAATGTTATTAAATAATTATATATTTTTATTGGCAGAATTAGACTAACTGATTTCAAGATAAAATATAACACTTTAGAGGTGAAATTATAGAGACTTTGTTTAATAAAATTGACATTATACTTGTATAAATTATGTTTTTCAAAATTTCAAAACGAGGAATAGTTTTACTAAACTATTATATTTAAATTTGTTTACATTTTTCTTCGCGAACATTTTAAAGTTTGTTTCGGTTTCGAAAGTTTTCCTTGTATTATATATTTCTATTCGTTCAAGTTCATTTACATTAATATTACATCCTGCTAAAAAATGAGTCACCAAAGTGGAATACAAGGTATATATGGAATGGAAATTGAACATTTTCTGAGTCTGAAACACTCAAGAAATCATGTTGTAAATCATCTCTTAATTTAAATAACATTATTTATCAATCTTCAAAGCTTATTCTTTTAAGAATAAAATATATCAATTATATTTATAATAATAACAATAATCATTATTATAGTATATATATTAATATGTTTCAGTAGTTTCAAAAAAATTATATATATTACAATTTACCTTTTACTGACACTGTTTACTTAATTTAAAACTGTTTTTATTAAATACATGAGGAAGGTGAATTACCATAATGGTGACAAAATATTAGTATTATATACATTTTTAGTATTTAATTTACTGTAATGATATGTTAAATTTATAAACAATAATAATATAAGTACAATTACTATACTCTACAAACTAGGCAATATCAATGTCCAATAGACCATGCATAGTCGGGCGATGCCATGGGCATTGAGGTTTGGTAAGAATTTTTTGGTTTTCAATGACAATGTGCCATAACTTTCTTTTCCATGAACTAATTTCTATCAAAATTAATATATTTGTAATTGTGAATAAATTGTCTATCATTCTATATATATAAGTATAACTTATGAAATTTGAAAAGTTTATAAATCTCAGTATGGTTCCTACAATGGCATGTTCTATTGCATTAGTGATGCTGTACTACCAACTAAATATATAGAATAAAGACATAATAAAAATAATTAAAACATGTTTATTCTGCAAGGAAGCTCACTGTATAGAATATAAAGAAAACAATTAAGAAATATTGATAATAAAAAGAGTATTATAGGATCAACTTGCCAGGATTTATATAGTTCTGGAAAAGTCATTAAATTTTAAAATGCATATATGTAAACCTGAAAAAGTCATATAATTTCATTTAATTTAGAAAAAGTCATGAAATTTTATAATATTACCATTATATAATTTTGGTTGTCAAATATTTATTTAAAAAAAACAATTGTCTAAGGACTCAAAACAGTCTTAATTATATGTTTCTAGAAAACCTGGAAACAACTAGTAATTTTTTACAAATATTCTTTATGAACCCTGCTTGTGCCTTATCTAATCTCATATACAATTGAGCAATATTAATTATTATTAAGTATAAAACATTGGTTGACAAAAATAATTATATTCCCCTGGAATAATATTTAATATTTACACTTCTATATAATAAGATAACAGAGCTTTACAATTTTATTATAATGAAGCATTTTAGATTGATTTGGATGTCTTTTATAAGGCTTAATATTAATTAGGTTACAGCTTTTTGAATAGAACTCTTTGTTATTCATTTTAATGTCACAGTTTATTTTTGATTTATAAAAAATTATAATAAAATAATTGTGAACATTTATTACCGGACAAAAAATTTTACATATACCTATTATACTATCCATTTAATGATAAAGAATTGTTTAAACTATATTTCTGTATGTTTGTTTGTGTTTTTACATTCTTTTTGATAAGTTTATAAGAATCCCTCGGGATATAGCCACAATGATTAAACATTATATTTATTTATTTTTAATATATTTAGTAAAATAATTGAATATATATATTTTTTCTTATTATATTTATCATCATACTTTGCTTATGTGTCTATGTAATATAATAGAAATTATTAAGACATCCAAGTTTAATATTAATTCATATATTAAACATATTATTAAATATATATCATAATAAATAATGCTACTGTTAACAAATATTACATTATAATAAGGTATTAATCAATATAATACATATGATATGTAATTTTTTAAATTTCTACATCTAATTTCTTTAAAAACAGATAACAATTAAACAATATATGTCTGAATATACAAACATTGTTAAAGAAAACAGTTTAAATTAAACTTAGTCTAATAATACTATACACAATTCATATATAATTAAGTAGTTTTAATTTTAGTTGGAAAGTATATGAAACAATAAAAACAATAATTTAAAATATTTAAATTCTTATAAATATTATTCTAAATTATTCTAAAGATTCTTCTTAATATTATGATGCAGTGTGATGATTCTTCTTAATATTATGACACAATGTGATTTGGTTTGCAGCGGGAGCCAACCTCTGTGACTTCTTCGCTGGGGCCAAGGATGGCTCAGTCCGCCTGATCAAGGTAGGCATCACAGGCGAGGAACTAACTCTGGAGCACCATGATAGAACCACTAATGAGCTGGACTGGCAGGCAGACTATGACAGGCTGGTCCAGCCACATCTCGACCCAAAGCAGTCCTGCTACCTGCTCTATCGGCTTGACTCAATGAATCAGTTGGGCCATGACTGGGTCTTCATACACTGGGTGCCCAATCATGCGCCGGTAAGGTCCCCCCTTCAAGGCAGCAATTATAGTTGTTCAAATTCATTGAAAATAGATGTACGTTTAAATGAAAGTTAGTAGTATAGGAAAGGTCTATTCGAACTCACTTTTAAATAGATCACAACTCATGACCCCCATACCCATCCCCCCCAAATTTATCTTTTACTCTAAGTAATAAACATATAATTTAAAAAAAATTAGAAACATTTTGTTTCTTGGAGGAGAATATTTTGTAGCTTTCTTATGAAGATATGGAAAGAATGAAATATTTTCTGATGAAAGTATACGAACCCTGAACATTGACCACTGAGAGTCCCTTGATATTACATATTCTTGCAAAAACTAGTTTAAACAAGATTTGTTAACATAAAGTAATATTGTGGCCCCACTTTTACTTCCCATATTCTTTGATTGTATATCTTGGTACCATATTAGTATTACTTTAATAGCATTCTGAGTAAAGTAGCTGATGTTGGAATTCACATTGATTGTTTTAATAGAACTATAATTCAGATTTTGTATATTTTAAATACTTGAAATAACCCGATGCTGAACTGATAATTGTAGGTAGCTTGGACTTTGTAAAGAAAAATTGTGTAATGTAGTACATGTCCCATTAAATAATAATATTTTCATATTTCATTTTTTTGCTTTTATCTTTTGCTCATATTATTTTACAAAAACACTTTGCTTGATTCAATCTATTTTATCGGTTTTTATTTACGAAATCAATGCACATGTGAACATTGCATTTCTATTAAGTAGCATGACTATGAAGAAAAGATAACATTATAATGTGTTATGTTTGGTGGCTTCAGGTTCGCCAGAAGATGCTGTTCGCCTCAACTCGGGCGACACTTAGGAAAGAATTTGGTGATAGCTACTTCTGTCAGGACCTTCCCGGTCAAGTTGAGGTGAGTGGGGTTGCCATGCTGACTCACCTTTGATTTAGTTTCACTGTAGAATGTATGGGCCTATCGTTGCTGACACATTTAAAAAAAATTAGTTATGTATTTAACGTGAGTATCTGTTTACCTGAACACTCAGTGAAGGATTAAGGGCCCTGATTCTGGAGACGTGAGTAGTTTATAAAGAGCGCCCACTTCACCAATTGACTATTACAATATGTGTCTGTTCTTGTTATATTATACGTCTCAATAAAAAGAACTCGATTTTAACATTTATGCAATTTAAACATGATATGGCGTCATCTCACTTCGCCTTATCTCATCTCGACTTATCGATTCACTTGTTTATTATCGAACCGTTTAAATGAATTAATCTCCATTTATTTTATATACAGGCACGTGACAATCGAAATGTGTGACAAGACATCGTTAAAATTACTCAGAATTACATCAAGTTGCCTATTGCAATATGTAATAACACACGTTTAAGTTCATTGGTAATTGAAAGACGAAATACTTCCAACAGCGCCGGCGGTGATAGGTGTTAGGCGGGGATTTCTCTTCCCAGCAATCTTGCTTTCAGCCGAACAATGCGCTCTGTGACCAAGCGATATTTATATTTCTTTGGGAAAACGCACCACCTGAAGGTCAACGCAAGTCATTGTAACGTAATCACAAAAAGCAATTAAAAACATATATTAAAATATTATTCACATATCACAAAACATTTCAATTAATCAAAATTGTGTCTATACAATATCACAAGTATGTAAACTGTTAGATCTAAAACTCCTGTAAACAGACAATAATAATAGAAAATTAAACATTTTTTAAATCAAATTTGTTATCGTAGGAAAGATATTGATGTTCAATTTTAGTCTGAGGTGTAATGTTTTAATCACCAAATGATGTCATACATATTTAATCGTTAACGAAAATACAACAAAATTGCGCGAAAGTTTTTCTAACTTAATATTACGGCTTATCTGATGTTGGTATCCGCAATGGATTTTGAAATAACACAAACAACATTTCAAATAGAATACCAAATTATGAGGTAACTATGTTACCATCTCACGTGATCAACTTTCACCTTACTTATAAACACTGTTGCTATGTCAAAGACGTTTACAAATGTTGTCATTGAACTTTATTCCACAATTTTCTAAATGCTAATATACTTTAATTTTTATGTTAGAGTTAGTAAACTTCATAAGTGTAGCATAAGTTCAACTGAAGTCACTGAAACCAAACAGGATGAATCAATGAGTGAGGAATACAATATAATACACTCTTACATAGGCGCATTATTTTAGTGTATTACAATATGTTGTATCCTATTATTATCTTTGTAATTAAAATAAAAGTCCACTGACTGATACACAACAAAAAATACAACCAAATAGTATAAATAAAAAATATATTTTTGATAACATGTTCTGGAACGCTTTCGCCTAGAACGCTTTATCAACAGAGAATATTTAATATGCAGAAAATTGATTTTAGCAATAATGCTTTCGTTTATACAAACATTCAAAAAATAAATCTATAAGCTATAGCGATTATAATAAAGTCAATAAAATTGTTCAACTAACAAATGCATGATTATAATCAATACTTCCAAGAAACAAAAATAATTGATTATTTGATTACAAATGTTATAAAAAACAAAACACTGGAATGAGTGGACAAACAAAAGTAATTACGTTAATTAATATAAAGGTTTAGAAGAAGGCTTTGAAGACCAAATAGATTTAATAGAAAGAATGGATTTAAAAAGGGGATTACAACCGATAGGTAAAATATGGGTGTAGAGAAGGGGTGCGGTAATCCATCGTCTATGTTTATTAGATTTCATAATGGAAATATGTGTAGAATTTAGTTGCGATGTTGATTGCTTAAAAATATAAATGGAATGGATGTTTGAAGTAAAGTGTAGAGTAATTGTTAAGGAATGTTTTTAAAAAAATTATTATTCTTGCTTCCCCACAAGAGTGATGTCACGTTGGAAGGGTATTTGAAGCACGTCGAGTCCAGGAATGCTCCCCCGCCACTATCGATGGCTGAAGTCGAGCTGAACGAGATCAAGAAGACTGAGGTGGGTGTATGGATGAGATGTTATGGTTCCACTTCTGGTGTCCATACCGACCACAGCCCTATATTTGTACAAAGCTGAAGACTGATGATTGGGTGGGGTGGGGGGATCACTTCCTCCGTCTAGCTACAATGATCATCATGTGTAGTTGTTGATGGTTGGTAGCTTATTTGGGAATATTGTCGTTCGGTCAGAGATTCGGTCCTTTAATCAGCTATTAATATAGAAAACAATGGTGAGAGGCTGTTTATTCATGATTATTATCGTAACATTTCCGCCTGGTAATTAAAATAAGGAAACTTACGATAAAACTTTATATTGTTTTGATTAATTTCTTGATTAAAATCATCGCTTTACATTCTCTATTTTGTGTAGTTTTTGTTGTTTTATGTTTATATAATGTATCTTTCGAAGATTTTTTTACAATATTACCAATACTTATTTATCGTATTCTACCAAATTACCATAATTTCACAAAGGATACTTTATACTCCTGAACCTGCTAAGTGCTTACTTTTGTAAAAGCTGTCAGTATTTCTCTTATTAATTTGTGATTTAACTGATTAGCAACTTAAATGAGGTTGTAATTTGATTACCTCAATAATCTTCCACTTCAATATGAATATGTGTGTATTATCTTCTCAAATGTGTGTGTGATATTCTTTCATCTTTGTGTGTCATCTTCTTTGATGTATGTAGATCCGGCAAACAGCCCTAAATGAGGGACGACAGACGATGAAGGGGATCGACTTTCCGCTGACGGACGATCTCCAGGATAAAATAGAACAATTCACCCAGAAACAAATCGATTATGTTCAACTTGTGAGACTTCTTTTTGATCTATTGGTTTAGTTAGAGCATTTAGTCTTTTTTTGGACATATTTTTCGATTAAACACATACGCAATTCTTTTATATATCAAAAACTGTTTTATTGAAAATACACCGCGCAGTTACTCTAAGTATCAGTTGACAAAGAGAAATATCATAAAGTCTGGTATTTTTTAGTTGATGGTATTCTACGACCGTATGGACTCTGTTAGCTAATATATGCAATCATAGATACTCACCACTGATTGGCTCTCATATCGGCAGCGAATCAATGTCGGCACGGAGGAGGTCGACCTTGGGGATCACGTGACCCATTTGACGACTGCAGATCTGCGCCGTGAGCATTGGCCAGCAGACGAGCCGCGCTATCATCTGTTCCGGTTCCGTCACAACTTTGAGGGGAATCAGGAGGAGCCGTTAGGTCAGTCAGGTGGTCTTGTTGGGTGGCAGAAATCGATAGTTTTTTGATCCCTATATTATGATACGTGTGACACTCCCACAGTTTTATCTAGTTGTTTTCTGTTACGATTTATAAATATAGTTTCATCTAGTACGCCGCTTTTCATTGCAACATTTACTTTAATTCAACTAGATATTACTAAAATTTTGTTTTATTATTTCCAAACGTTATGTTTAAATATTGCTACAGGTATATTTCAGTATATTTATATAATTTTACGTCATAATCATGGCAAACATTTTACGTCATAATCATGGCAAACATTTTACGTCATAATCATGGCAAACATTTACGTCATAATCATGGCTAACATTTTACGTCATAATCATGGCTAACATTTTACGTAATAAGCATGGCTAACATTTTACGTCATAATCATGGCTAACCTTTACGTCATAATCATGGCTAACAGTTTACGTCATAATCATGGCTAACATTATACGTCATAATCATGGCTAACATTTTACGTCATAATCATGGCAAACATTTTACGTCATAAGCAACAGGTAATAGAACCAGCTACAGACAGAGAACTGTATGTACAACAGGTACTAGAACCAGCTACAGACAGAGAACTGTATGTACAACAGGTACTACCCTAGAAAGGTGTCTAACCATCCTGTCATACTCTGTCTCTCCTCCCTCAGTCTTCATCTACACTATGCCCGGCTACAAATGCTCCATCAAGGAACGTATGCTCTACTCCAGCTGTAAAGCCTCCCTTGTCGTCAGACTGGAGCGCTATCTCAAGACGACCGTTGATAAGAAGGTTGGCTCCTCGTTCACTCATTGTAACTGTATGGTTGTTGGCCACTGTTCTGTGGTTCAGACAATATGTAGAAGACATCCGTTTGGAACCATTAGAATTTGTCTTATGCAGTGACATATTCTCTATATTCTCTAAATTATAATATATATAGAGTTATATATATATACAATATATGCAGCTAGTGATGATTTTAGGACGAGTTGTATTAGCGTTTATAAGGTTATCAACGGTATGAAATCATTGCTTATGTCGCCTTTTATGGGCGAAGATTTGGTCTAATCCATATTTGGTGGAGTATTACGACTCACTCTCTCTCTCTCTCTCTCCTCTCAAACAAAGCGTTCAGTACTATAAACTATATATACTATTTATAGCTGTCAGAGATGCATCTATCCACAACGTGTCTGAATTACATCCTCATCTTATTGCTTCGACATATACACCTCTCAATAGTGTACAATATCTGAAGCTAATATAGTTTACATGGCCCACTCGAAGAACGAATTACCATATAACCGCACTAGTTATGCTCGATCATAATCCGTCTACATTGTATACGGAGTATAACCAGAAAGTGAAACTCTTAATATTGTTATAATGATGTTATCTATTCTTCAGTTATGCTTGAATTATAAAAGTGATCAATTTTACTTTTTGTAAAACTTTTTGTAACATATAGTTGGACGTTGAATTTATAGATTTGTGCCGCTTTATACTCAGAGACTGTTTATAGATATCTTTCCATTATTTTTTTAAAATTTTTTTATGCTTTTATATATTTTTTATTTTTTTATGCTTTTATATATTTTTACAACATTATAAAAAATAAATCTGTAGCATCAGGGCTTGCATGACGTCTGGACTGTCTGTATATTATATATTTACTATTGTGATATACATTGTATATATCATAGCAAGAGTAAAAGTAGTGATTTTTTAAGATTTCATTTATTGTGACATTTTTATTCTAATATTGAAAGCACAGTCATTCTACTTTTTTAGACCAAAATATAATTGGTTGAGTTTCCTTATTGGAGCAAATATACTGAGTCGTGCTAAAACCGTTTCTATTTTAATTGATATATTTTCTGTTATCGATAATCGCTAATTATTATCATTTATAATGACCTACAATCGTGGCTCATACGTAGTTCTCGAAAAACCTTCAAAAATGAAATCATTTCAGAATTTTCAATTTTTTATAAAAAATTATTTGGTTCTATGTAAATAGAACTTATGTTATCATATGTTCACGCGCAACATGTTGTTAATATATCCAGTTGTCAACTTGATGCATATTGATCATCAATGGCTGTCAATTGGAGACTGATTACGGAAACTCGATTTATTTGTTAATCAGTTTTAATGTTAATTTATTGATTGATGTTTTAATATCTTGTAAATTATAAAACATTTAATACAATCTCCGCAAAACCTGTCAGAACCCATGTAGCACATCCATTACCTGTATGCTTGCATGTTCACAATGTCAGATGGAGGTGGAAGCGACTGAAGAATTGGAGGAACACTCTCTAATGGAACTATTCCATCCGCCAGAAGTGGAGGACACAAAGAAGTTCTCTAAACCCAAGGGACCCGGCGGTAGAGGGCCCAGACGACTCATCAAGGACAGTACTTAGTTAGACCGACTCGACCCCGTTCATTCCTCATCAAACGCTTCGAATATCGATTGATAATTGATTTTATTCTGCCGAAGTGCTTTTCACGAGTATAATATTCTTTTTATACTATATTATAGTTGTATGCTACTCATTATTTTTGAAGTAGTGTATTATGCTCATTCTGTTTTTTTGTCAATTTAAGTGTAAAAAGGACGAACTCGTCTTACAAAGCATAATTGTTGTTCTAATTTGTAGTTATATTTTTTATGTGAAAGATGCCTTGAAAGATGCAATCATCATTTACAATAATATAATATTTTATCTAATTGTGCACACACAAATTACTTACTTGTACCAATTAGAGTGGTAATTAGTTTTGTTGTTGAATAATCAGTATTGCCATTTTTACAATATATTATAATTATTTTATATAAGACAGATAGATGGAGGAAATTGTTATAGATTTGTTTTCGATCTATTGCTGTAATTATTGAACTGGAAGTTTTCTGTATTAAATATATGACCGATTTAAGTGTGTTTAATTCTTGAAATCAACCTGTCGATTTATATCAATAAACAATTTTCTGAATATTCGACTAAATATTTCTATATTATTACTCCGTTCATTCCTGGGCAAAAATCTTCATTAGAATTATATTACAAATACAATTTGAGTTGGTTCCATTCGGGATTATGGCGACCTTAAAATGTATATAATTGTTTATTAATTATGGCATTATTACTTTTTTTATATATCAACACTAAATTTGATTTTTAAATGATGTGTACAAACGTTCATATAATGCTTCGATAAATATATTATGTGATAATTAATGATTGGTTTTATCTGACTTCTCGTCAGAATATATCAATATGAAGTAAGAAACATAATACGATTGGTAGAAATATTTAATTCCGAATACAGCTAGAGAAAATAAACAAGTGTTCAAATATTTCGAATGTTTCAGAATAAAACCATCAATAATCCCTTAAAATATATTTTTAAATTATACAATAGCATATACATATTTGTCAATCCTAGACTGACAATATTTACACATTTAGTTTTTTGGTGTTTTTTTAACTTTATACATAGTATTGACTGAGTTATATAACGCTATGAGTACGTTTCTCTTTTTTGAATATGACGTTAATATTATAAATTTATATAACACAGACAATATATGCCATTATAATTTGTTTTCGATATATTAGCCTGAATATTTTTTCATCAAATCTTTTAATATAGATTTTAGCTGTTCTAAAATTTTTAATATTAACAAATCAATACATTTTAATAAATGTTATTCCTGCGAATTTTTCAATAGATTGTCTATTCATATTGCTTCTCTGATAGTGATAAGACATGCAAGCATCTGTGTTCAACTGTATTTGAAACATGTTTTACAAGATTATGACAGTAGATGACGTTGAAAATGATATTGTCCAATCACGTGATACCGTTTTTCAAAAAATTTTTGTTCCATCAACTTAATAAAAATAGTTATTCTTGTTAATACTAGTATCTTTTAATATGGCGGATAAAAGCAAACGTTGTTAAAAATGCTGTTTTAAACATTAGAACATTAGAACCATACCATTTATTTTAAATTAATTAAATATAAATGCAATATATTCTTTCTGATTTTTAACAATATGTAATTTCCATACACATAGATAAAATAATAAACAATACTATAATTTCAAATACATGATTATGCAAGATAATATTATTTAGGAGTAAATGTAATGTGAGCTAATAATGTATACAATTGCTCATTATAAATAATGTGGTATTTATAGATGTACAGCTGTAGGCCTACAACTTTTATCATTAAGAAATAATTAATCAATTGAATATTTTGTTTGAAACGTATAAGAACAGAATCAATTCAGTTTCAATTTCACAATAAGCTATAACAATACAATTAAAATAGCGGAAAATTCGATATTATTTAAGAAAATCATTCTCGCATTATGTATCTACGTAAGCTATTATTTTCTGGATTTTGTGCAGGAATATTTTCTTGAAGGTTAAGTTGAAGATGAATATCTTCATCAAGGTTGTCATCAAAAAAGTCCACTTCAATCAATCTTCTTGCGAGATTGTACAACACAGCCACAGCCACGATAATGACTACATTCTTTGTAGGATCGAATCGAAGACCAAGTCGTAGACTAGGGAATCGCTGTTTCATGACGCCAAATAAACGTTCCACAGAGCAACGGGTTTTCTTTTAAGCGTAGTTGAATCGACGTTCAGGTTGGGTATTAGGAACTAGCAAAGGAGTTATAATAAAATTATTACAAGGATCACCACTGTTCCCGAACAAGAAATCCTTGCTTGACGTTGACCAGCTTCAAATGAAGCACAAATACCTGAATTTGACCAAATTCGTGAATCATGCACCGAACCAAGCCAGCGACATACGATATTTGTAACTAAAAGTTGAGCGTCTCCAATTATTTGTACATTTATTGAATGATATCCTTTTCTATTCCGATCAAGTTTAGAATTTTCACCAGGCGGACATGAAATTTTGACGTGAGTGCAGTCAATGGCGCCAATGACACCGGGAACCTGAGCAATTGACAAAAAATTTTGATTTAGTCTTTCGTACATCCTCATTTGAAGTGGGGAATATAATGACATTATTCTTCAAAGCCACTATTTTAGAACATATCTTTGTGTATGTTAGTTCCCACAGTAGTTTGATGAATGCCGGCAAAATCTCCCATTGATTGACAAATATCTCCTGTAGCAAGAAATCGAAGTGTAGTAAGAAGTTGTAACATTGGAGGTACAGTAGAATTGCGACGTGAATTTGGTTCGTCCAGATTTAATTGTTCGTATAAATAAACGATAGAATCTTTTGTAAATCTAAATCGTTCTCTAAATTTTCCATAGGATAGGACCGGTCTCGAATATTTCTTAGGATATAATTGTTCAGTACATCAATATATTCAACAAAATCCATTTAAATATCTAATTTAGGCTGAATAGGGACACAACAATAAACTAAATTTTACGCATATACAGGATTGTTCATAATTACCTAGTAAACTTACCTATTAAAACAATAAAATAAAAATAAAAACAGAAATTAAAGATAGTATAAACTTTATTAACTTCAAAACATATAGTATTAACTTTATTAACTTCAAAAAACAGTAGTAAAACAAGAAATAATTCAGTAACGTGTTCATGTAAGGTGTTCGAAGTGTCCTCCTTCAGCTAACTATACATTTCTGAAGTCGCGATATCACAGCATCACAATATTTTCTTACCATTTCCACAGGAATTGATTGAAATTCATTGATAATACGCTCTTTTAATTCTCTGATACTGCCAGGTTTTGTCCGATATACCTGGTCTCTCAGGTACCCCCAAACAAAA
>JAUZND010091734.1:0-15090 GCA_034780555.1 Coelogynopora nodosa
TAAATTCGTACCGCATATTATGTTGTTTAATTTTACGTTTCAATCAGTTATTTTTTAATGTGAAATCAAGTCAGGGAAATCAATACTGCTCCGCTGCTGAGAACCATGAATATTAAATGGGTACTCATACAGTCTTTCCCGATAATCCGACGCCCCCGCTCCCCTTATAAATGTGGTTTGTAAAATGACGGCTTATTGAATTTAGTATTAAAACATTTGTGTGGTTTTAGTATCAGAAACATTCTACGAATTAGTGCTGTATAGGTAGCCTACCGTTGTATAAATAAAACTAATATGTATTCTCAACATAGACTTACTATACGATGGATAAACGGAGTGGGAATATGAATGACGTACTATGTGTGAAAGTATTTAAAAGTGCAATACGTAGATTTTAATATCTAGGAAACTCCTGCATTTTATTTAATATTTTTGCAAATAATTATGAATTTATTTAACCTGTCTTCAATCAAGAAACCTTAGAAGCGGACGAACATACCAAATTCCGACACTCAATGCCCACAACCAAAAGAACTTCTTGGGGCGCGTGCTCTTTGCTAATTCATGACTGGGAAATGGTCTAGCGTAAGTTAGCTGTAAAATTCCGAATGTATTTTGCCACTAATATTACCCACATACTGTTTCTACTTTCAAACCTAAATATTCTATTTTATCACTATTACTATCATTATTGCTTTCTAATATATCTTACTGTACCTTATAATATTGTGTTTGTCAATAATGAACATAAAGCTTATCTCTGCTTATCTTATGGAGAATTTGAACCAAATTAATTTATATTTGAGCTATAACTAAAATTTCAGTTGTTATGCGTAATTGAAAAAAAAACATGTGTACCATATTAGACAACATTTTTGTTTTCAATTTTGGCCTCCCGCTGATTAAAATTATTTAACATTAACATATATTACCTTTGAATAATCATATTCTACTGTATGTTACTTTCAGTTAAAGTATTCCTCATTATACCTCAATTTATATTAATCACTTTCAGATTCTTTAACAACTTAGGGTCACTTTAGGATTACATATTTCATTTATAAGTTCTTAAGTTTTAATTTAGATATTTCGTTATGGTTGCCTTATACTTAATTACTTTTAAGTAACATTTTGATTCATATAACACAAATCGTTAAAAAAACTTAATAGGATAACATTTTGATAATTTATTAATTCAATTTTTATTAAAATTAACAAAAAAGGAACTATTAATATTTATTACAATTAAGAGTTAAAGACAATAATATACTGATATATAAACAAATCCAAAATAGTAATCTTCATTTTGTAGCAAATTGTGTTTCAAAACAGCTGTTGATGTTACAATTATTTTTTAACTGTCTGATGTGGTACTCGTGTTTTGTGCAATTACGCATAACAACTAAAATTTTAGTTAAATTATAGCTCAAATATAATAAATTAATTTCCTTTATATACAGCAAGTTAGAAGTGTGACAAGTAATTATGGTTATTTGGGTCGAATTCTCCATTTTGTTTGTTAACCGGCTAGAATTACTTTTTCTGGTTTATTTGTGTAAAGCTTGGGAAAATATTTAATACTTTGATTACGGACATAAATTCCATTTATTATTTAATTTTTAGATAATTATTATTTATATATACTGCACCCAAGCGATAAGATAAATACCGGGTGGTCCACCCCTGACATCGCAACCGAGCGATAACATATTAAGATAAATGCAATTGAAACAAGAAGAAGAGACAGGTGGTGCAGCTAGACTTTATTTGCGGATATAACATCCACCCGATGACATGCGAACATTTTAGTCAACGGACTTCATAAATCACGGCATATAAGAGACCAATCCACACAATAAGCAAATACAAAAATACGGAGTGTCATTATGTATAAATAAATAAAAAGTTTCATAAAAACATGTTCATAGGACACACATACAAATTTAGCACATGGGGAAAAAGTTCCAGCATAACGACATCGACATGCTAGTATAATATCAAAATATTTTGTTATAGAAAAGTTAATGTTTACTAGCCTAGTGTAAAAAATACATCATTTGATATGGGATCAGCATAAACTTTTTGATATAATGGTTGACAGTTGATTATAGTTGCCGATACTAACCAAAACAAAAAGCCAGGGATTCTCTGATAGCTTCTTAATAAAGTAAAAACTGACTATTGTTTTGCGCAAATGGCTTTATTAAAGGATTATTAGTAATGAAATATAATTCAATATAAAATATGCACTTGAGAAATTAAACATATATTATTTGACATAACTACACAATAAAGTTATCTATGATAAAACTGGTCAGTTAAAAAATACGATTTAATTGATCAATTGTTTATTTTTGATCACCCACTGGTGTTACTGATTTATTTCACGAGATGACCGATAACGCTATGCCAGAACCCTTTATCCCCATGAGGTAGGTAGCACAAGTGTAGAGTGTACAAGGGCACAGGAAAGGGGATAACACAGCGCTAGGCTTCGATGACGGTGGGTTTGTCCAGAATCCTGGCCACCCTTGGCCCACTTTCCACCACACCGATAACCCAAGCCGGGTGGCCCTCCAGAGTATTCATCTCCTTGCAGAAGTCAGAGGCTTGTTCCCTTGGCAATACAACGAGCAGTCCGCCCGACGTCTCGGAGGAGGTTCCCTTCAACAGGCCGAAGGCGCCGCCTGTGGTTGGTTGGAGTGGATATTATGTCAAAACACCGAATCAGTTATCATCTCAGACGTGTTTGACTGAGCTGTTAAAATCAACGACTAACACGCCATTCAGACACTTTTGTTTTTTTATGACGAAATGTGCATAAAATGATAAATATAATCACTTTGAGACAATTACTTCATAGATACATTTTGTAATAAAAAGATAAAAATAATCGCTTTTCAGAAAAATATCTAAATTCACAAACATTAGTTATGTAAGGAAAACAGCGGCGATATATTGTTCATAATAAGATTGCATCCTCGATTTATAAAAGTTAATTTATTGCAAAGAACTACACAAATAAAGTGATAAATGAAACAACGAAGAACAATGAAACCCTAAATTTAAACTAGATTAAAATTTATTAATATAATAATAAAAATGCACAATATCAAAATGTTTCAAATATTTTTTGATTTAAATTAACTTTTAAATACAACTAAATATTAATCACAAACTTAATATCCCCGAATTAATATCATCAATAATCAAAAATCAATATAAATTTGTGTGTAGCTACAACTGAAAAGGTATCACATGTATCTATCACATGTAACTACATATCACATGTATCTACAGTATAATTTGACCCACCATGGTAGTTCTAGGGTTAACCAATGTAGATAGTCTAAATATAAAAATGGAATTTATTAATAATTATATAACAGTAGACCTATTTAAAATTATAGAAACAATCAGGTGTATAGTATCTACTAATCAGATAATAAATATATTTTTTATTTATGCTCATATCCTAACTCATTATTGTTTAATAATTTAGTATCAATGTTGAAATTACTTTTTATTGCAAATGTTAACAGACCTGTTTTATTTAAAATTATCAACATTATCCTGTACTACTGCGTATTAAATAACGTCAATACCCACCCAATGCAGTTGATATGGCCGTCATGTTGGCTATAATTGGTAGATTGTGGATGACGTAGCCGAGCTCCTCCGTCTGATTGGCCGCCAGATTGTGGGCATGTCCGAGCAGGCCGAACCCTGTGACATCTGTGCAGGCGTGGGCCCCGTGCTTGTGCATCAGTCGGGCGGCTGGAACCAGAGGGGATGGAGAGAGAGAGATCATAGCTGGCAAAGGGGTTGTTCTGTCGTGGACATCCGGTCGATCGGTGAAAATGATTGTTGGAGTAGAAATTTCATTGAGTGAGCATTTTATATGTAAACACCTATGCTATCTAGTAAATAGCAGTTTAACTCTAACAATATCCAAGATTCAAACGACAATAGTCTATTCTGAGGATGTACATATCCGTATGATTTTAAGTTATAACTTCGTAAAAACATTGTTATTTCAACTATTCATAATTTAATTGAAACTTTTACTGCTTGTTTGGAAATAGCATTTTAATTATGAATATTTTGGTTGAGGGCTCTCTATCTCGTCATACCACAAATAATAATGTTGGTAATAGTCGCAATTAATTCCTCCAGCTGGTTTCTTTATAATAAAAATCACATACATATGCCTAATACTACTATATGTGATAAATTAGTAATAAAACACAAATGAATTTTTTTCAAACATTTATTTTAACTAAAAAGACACTGGTACAACGTGTCTTTTATACGTTCTTACTTGAATGAAAATCATATATTTGATGGCACAAGTGAAAAACAAAATTGAATTATAACATGGACATGGCTACTAAACAAAAACACAAAAAGGACGCGATAGAAGCATATAATCATCCATTACTTTTGATTTCATCACGAAGGTGCGGCGCGGGCCGTACAAGGGGAGGGGAGTTAACCCTTCGTATGTGGACATACTTTTTAGGTTGTGCTACATGGAGGGGGGGGGGTTATTTTACCCCCTGGAAAACCAAACTTCCTATCATCCGATTAAGCTGCAATTAGGTATACAGATAACTCCTAAAGACTTGTCGATAAATTTTTATTTTCAAAAAAAATTAATCGATTAATATCATTTTTATGACCTGATTACGTCATAAACTCCACTTAGGAAAATAACCATATATGCTATATATTGACAAATATATGCTATAACTTTTGTTCAATGCAACCAATTGACTTTATTGTTTTTGCATCTGATTCCAGATCACAATATCTATATTTGTTGATATATTTTTATAATTATACTACTTATATAAATAAGCTATAAGTAGTATAATTGCCATTTGAGTATTATTTTAAATTGCTGGTTATTTTAATAAATAATTTTAGTATTCAAGTTAAATGGATATCATTTACAATACACTTATTTCTTCTATTAATGTTGCAAGTGTTAGCTCCTAATATTATCGGAAAAGTATGAAGACCCAGGGGGGTATAAAATAGCTCGATAATAAGACCATTTTTTCTGCTATGTAAAAATATTCGGAATTATATTTTTTAATTAGATAAAAATATTTTAGTCACTGAGTAAAAAAATAAGGGTCATCAAAAACTTAATTTCTTTTTAAAAAAATTGGCAAGCCCTCCTCTACGTACGAAGGGTTAAAGACTGAAAAGTATACGTACGCTCTTAATACGAAAATTGTTTGCTGGCCTCTTTTAATAATTTCTATGGTAAAAAAATAATTTCAATAATATCTATGGTCGAATTAGGTAATTTAGTACTATATAGTGATTTAATTCACTGATATCTATACAATCAGAGTAAACATTTCTATTTTATTCAGTATTTGAAATGCTATGCCGTATGGAATTCCAGACAGACTTAAGTTTTTGTATAGTAGGATTATTAATTACATGATTATTTGAATTTCCCTTGGACTGCTTTTTAATAATATTAAATTACTTCGATAGACTTTAATAAGCTATATAAGCGAACCATTTTTTGTTAGAACTAAATTCGGACGATAGTTGTAGCTCTTAAATCAAAGTAAGTGAGATTTGTAATTGGCAGATATACTGATTTTATTCCTTTGATTGTGTGTCCGATTTATCTCCAATAGTGGCCTTCTGAGGTGGCCATGAAAAGAAACAAGACTTACCATACAACTGCTACTATTAGTGAGAATGAGGACATACCGACTGTCACACTTAGTCGTCATTGAGAAGTCTGCAATCCCAGTTCGGAACATATTCGACCTTTTACGTAACCACCGTTCATTGACTTTTATTACGATTGTTACTTCAATTTTACATTAGATGATAAACAATATAATTTGACATTTATAATGCATAACTTGTGTCATTACAATATAAATATATGATCGATGTACCCTAATATATTTAATGAAGACATATTTTAATTTCTAGTATACTATATAAACACCGTTACACAATTGCCAGAAAAGTTATGTGAAGGTATGCTCTATTATACACTCAAACCAGCAGTATAGTTATATTCTTAGTCTAGATAGTTTATTCTTCTATATGCGTATGTACTTTGAAACGATGAAGAGATACAATGCGATATTGAGCTAGCATCTCAGTCTAACAGGGTGCAGTCGACAATCTACAGTTACAAAGCACACTATAATATGAACACATTTAGCATTCAAAGGTATGTCAGGTGTTATGAGTGTTACAAGGTGTTATGAGTCACATCAAATAACAACATAAGATTAACGAATAATAAGGCCATTTCAGTGAAATTAACCTTAATAAATAAAGCTATACTAATGTAACAGTTCAATAAACATTTTAAATAAAAAACTTATTTAAATACCAGATTTTAGAAAAGAATATATTTTAAAATCAATAACATTTACTGTGTACCTAATTGGCGAATAACAGCGATTGCATACCGCATTATCAGCTAGCTGTTGGAAGACTCCTACAATCTTGTGTAAGCCTTTATTTACTAATTTCGTTCATTACTAGATACCGTGCAGAAAACTATGATAGTTGCGCTCCCGAGAGTATACTGCAATATAACACGCGAACAATACTAGCATGTAAATAACATTAGGTTTTTACTTATCGATGAAAGTTTACCACGTAATCATTTATTTAGAAAATATTTCTTGTTGACCAAATGAGACTCTGTATACATCCAATCAGTGCATATTTAGGGCCATTCTTTCTTAGGATCTCAACACGCAACTCCCGGCAAAATTCCACTCTAGCATTGTTTTATTAACAATGTTGAGTCAAAAGTAAACTAGTCTAACAATTAAACTAATGTATATATCATCTTAAATGACTAGAACATAATATTAACAAGCTCAGAATGTAACAGTTAGAATTCCTATTTGATCGCGATATTATATCTTTCTTATCGATAAAATGAATTGATATGATTGTTATATTATACTAAGATAGATGTGTTGTGTACACTACCATATAATAACGTTGCACTGTTGATTCAATAATATCTGAAAATCAATTAATTAAATTGACTTCGTGTTTACTCAAGTAAATAATGTTTATAACTCTACCGGGATTTAATTATAACTGAATGTGGTAGGTTTACCAGTCAGTAATTGTAATTATTTATTCTATGGAAAATATATTTTAATCGCTTTAGATCTGTCACAAACTTACTCACAATAGTTATAAGAGTAAAATGATCTTATTAACCGCAAAGATTTGAAATAGTTTATGTCAATATTTAATAAATAGGAACTCCAATAAAGAGCTAGAATTGTTAAGTATTTATAGTGACAAATAGAAAATACCAACAGGAAAATATATCACACTGTGCAGAAACACAATGCAGAGAAAACAAAAGAAGAACAAAAGAGAAGTAGAGAAGGTATATAAAAGTCCCACCAGTTCGGTTGAGTCTGGCCATATGTAGAGCAGCAGTCTGATAGGCAGTGAGCACATCCTCCTCACTGACCAGATGCTTCACTTGGTCCCATCTGGGTGCGCCCTGGGTCATCCACTGGTACAGGTTCACCGCTACCTGGGTACCCAGCGGCTTCGTCAGCACCAACACATCCCCCAACATGCTCCCGGTCGGCCTACAATACGGACATGATTGGCACAAGTCTGTGTTTGAGTGTGTAGGTCATGGTGAATATAACCGACGTTAGAGGGACCTTAGTGCGTTAGATGGACGTTAGTGAGTTAGATGGACCTTAGTGCGTTAGATGAACAAAGTGCGTTAGATGGACTATGTTAATGTGTAAAAGATCGCACATACACCGAAAAGTGAAAAATTATCCAAGAATGGAATTCAAAATAAAACTGACAAATAAAACGTTTATCAGTTGAACTTCTCCTAAGCATTTACATTAAAGAATTATTATAAAAATTAGTTTAAAATGTTCTACTGCGGAATACGGACAATATTATAAATGAAATGATCTTTGCAAAATAAATGTTTTATACTAATACTAATAATAATTATTATTATTTATCAAAGTAGCTACACACAATACATCAATAGTATTGATGGTTGATTGTTAAAACAAATTTTGTTAAACTTTGAGCATTGTAGATTACTGGAATAAACTATAATACCAATAAGAAGTTTTTTTAACGTATAGTTTAAATATGTTTGAATATGCCATGGTGTCTCAGATATTAATGTAACATATAAATTGATACTAAATAGTAACAGTTAAGCTTCAATTTTTGCATTAAGAAGCTAACAGCTGATGTAAAATGTTAAATTTGACTAACTGTTCCACAATGCGTACAGTTTCAGAAAGATTATACTTTGTAGATGAAGATCAATTATAAAGCTCATTAAATAAAAACAAGTCCTGCAAAATATTGACCGACAATTATGTTATTTATCAAATAAAAATATTTTTCTAGTAAAATAGAGTATATTATATATGTATTAACTATTTATAATGAAGTACCATTTCATATAAATTTAACATAAATCAGTCATGGTTAATATTTTACAGTAAATCCTTTTATTCAAAAACCTATATCAATTTGTATTTGTATTGTAATGCAACTAAGTCTTTCAAATTAACATTAAATTCAAGGAATAGCATGACAAATCTATTTGAAAAAACGAAACGAAGAGAGGAACTGACATAATGAACTCCTGCTGAGAACAAACACTTGTGGCCACCCCTCCGATCACCATCCAGGGGTTCCTCACCGTTTGACCACCCTGAATCGATGTGCCAGCCTCATCTGCTGTATCCTGGGCCAGTGAGGATAGAAAAGGAAACTTTCAATACGCATAACCACTATAATTATATGTTTCGATACTAGAGAGAATGAGAAGGAAGGAGGAGAAATGTGTTAAGAAATTAGAGAAAGAATTGGAAAAGCAAGAAAATAGATGGAGAAAGAAAGGGGAGATAAAATGAGAAAAATGGAGTAAAGAATAAACAAAAGAAAATCTGAGAAAATATCGAGGACCAAAATAGAAAAGAAAGAAAAGATGAGTGACTGAGAAAAGGGTGGATTAGAGAGAAAAAAGAAAAAGTGAAAAGAAAAAGGGCTTATATATTTAAAAAAAATCATCTTTAATAAAATTTGTAAAAATTACATTCTATATAAAAGCATATATGTGAAATATACATATGTATATAACAGGCATTAATTAATTTGAGATAATAACAAAAGTTATTTATATGTTGAACTTAATGTATACATCTTATTATATATGTTTATTTCACATATTATGATAAAAAATTTTACAAATTGTATAGCAGATGAAAAAAAATTCAAATTATGTTGTTGAGATTATAAGAAACGTTATTTATCTATTGAAGTGAAAAACATTTTATACTTCAGTCAACGAATAAGTGAACGAATAAGCACTCAAATCACCAATAACAACTGAGACTTCTCTAGGGAGCGCGTTTAGCTGAGTGACAGAGATTTTAATCGACTCAAAGAAACTATGTCTACGTGACAGTTACTGTTTAATACATAATTTCTACTACATCGAGTGCTGAAAATCGTTGACCAATTTTAGATAAAACAAGGAACCACTCGAAATGTCTCTGGAGGAACGATCCATTTTAGTTAGTACATCAAGTAAATATAGACGATATATTTATACTAATAGGTAGAATCCATGTATAATGAGCCCATATAACTAAACTCTTTATATTTATGCATATCACTATGAATAAAACACAATGACTGCATTTGTAAAAAATGAGTTTTATCTCAATTTTGTTAAATATAATCCTCCTAGAAAAAAAGTATAATATTTTTTATAAAATGTGAAATTGACTTTAATTAATAAATAGGGCTTGTTTCATCTCAAGTACAAAAACAAGTACAACCAATAAACTTGATAAGCTTCTTATCGACACTAAAACGGATACTTATGTAGCAACAACGACAAAATGACATCTATTACACTAGGTAAAATTTAAATTGGATGACATTAAAATATGATATTCTATTGCACATACAAAGTACTTAAGTAACATCAAGTGTGCTTAATCTTTAAACAACAGTATTACCAGGTAAAAAGTTAACTAAATTTAGATAAAACAAGGAACCATTCGGGTTTGGGCGGATATACTACCAAAATTAACTTTTTATAAATTAACAAAAATTAATCGTTTGGAGCGATGGAACTCTGTGTTTACCATCCCCTAACCCGCATTGGGAACATGTATTTAAAGCATTTATAGTATTTGTCAGAATACGTGTGACCAAAAATGAACTATTATTAACTTAAGTATTCAAACTTGGTTCATACCATTGGGACTTAGAATACCAAACATGTGACAAATCAAAAGGGGGTAATCAAAAAGCAATTTATCTAAAAATAATATCAAAAGTCTGTTCCATTTAGTATATAAATATTTTAAATGTGGAAAAGAAAACTTTGTTAGCGAGAATAGTAAACTTGTGGTTTGGTTCATTTTTCCGCCGCTCACCTTGAAGCCCTGAATAAGGAGTTTGACGGCGACATCTCTCTCTGTGTCAGTCAATTTGGTGCTCACTCCCAAAAGCATCAACATATTGTCACACTCGGTCACTCCCATCGCATAAAGATCGCTCAGCACATTACAGCAGGTTATTCGGCCCTGCGTGGGTGGTCAGGTCAATGTTTGAACAGGACTAATTCTGGGAATCAATGGCTTTTAGGTCTAGTAGTATTGTAATGGTATAAAAATAGGATAATACACAAATATAACAATACATTTAAAAATAAGATGTAGGCCCTAAATATTTTTTATGAAATACTATTACAATAAAAGATTTTAAAAACTAGAATCATTGCTGTAAACTATCAATGTAAAATAATAATTATGACATATGGCCAAAAGGACAATTGTCTTAACCATAATAGCGACATTTCCAGTGAATTCATCAATTTATTTTAATCTGTTTCATATATTATCAACACATCATGTACATTTACCACATGTATTCTTATAACGAATTAATCAATTTATTTTAAAGGTTTATATCATAAAATAAGGACACTATTTCAGCTTATAATCAACAATTTGATATACTAAAAACGGCAGCACAAAATAGTTTGCTTATCGCCAGAATTATTGTTGGTTATAAGCTGAAATATCGTCCTTCAATCAACTACAAATACTCTGCTGAAGTAACTCTTTCTTAATAGCCTAATATTATTTAGGGGGAGGCCATGTATGTACTTAGTTATATCACTATCGTAATAACAATTTACCATTGGATTACTTGTAAATTTAATAATATTATATCATGTCAGATTCTACACCATATCATTCTAATCTCACCATAGTGTAGGGGTCATCAATCAGTGGGTAGAAAAAGTCAGTGGTCTGGATAAGGCTGAGGTCATTGTGACGAAGTGGGATCACACAACTATCTAATCCAATACCTGCAAAATGATATTAATGAGAGTTGAACAATGTTCTGAAACCTGGTATGTTTTGAACAGTTGTTTCATATTTTTCATAAACCATAAAAAATATTATTTTGAGATTTGACACAATATATAAATAACATGTTATTTCAATTATTTGTCTCCAAAACAAGTTAAAATTTAACTCAGTTTCTACTTATATTGTTAAAATAATAAAGCATATACAGTGTGCACATCTAGTTCCATTTAAAAAAATTAATGCAATGACTTATTTTAACATTTACAGATCAAATGAATATAAATAGCTTATACTTTATCCAATTAATAATCAATCTATTCTGCAGCATTTTATGTACATAATTCATATTATGCATAGCATTAGCATAAGAAATCAGTATCTTAACAACATGGTCCTAGCCTTATGTGTGTAACAAGTAAGTTTTGAATACAACATTAAGGACTTTAAAAATTCTATGAAATAGAGAAATTTCCAGATCATAAGTATTTTAAATAATAAGCATTTGGTATAGACAAATATGTGAATTCAGTAGGCTCGCTATTTTATTAGAATATAACTTTTTTAATGAAGACTTAAACAAGGTCCCACTTTTATTTAAAAAATATTTTTTAAACAAATAATGTGAACATTTTATGAAGTTTAAAAATTAAGTGCTAAAGTACAGTCTTACAGAATAAATTTTCCTGGAAATTTTTAATTTACATATCTACGTTGAAAGTATCAATTGTCAAATAATGACTAATAAATTAAATAATAAAAATATGACAAACTAACTAATAAATTAATGTTATAAAATAATACATATTGAATAATGAAAGACATCTACATATTTATTACAATATGTCATCATTAGAAAGATAAATATTATAAACTAATAAATTAAAAATGTTGAATATCCTTCTTGCTCTAGGTAAAAAAAAAGATTTTGTGAATGTATTTAAAATAGTTATGTAAAATCAACCAAAATATGAGTGCTTCTATGGAATTATACCACCCATTAAAATAACAATAAAATAGACAGCAAAATATATATATTATAACAAAAGTAAAACGAAATGGATATTTTTAATATATTAATTATATATATTTATGATATTATAGATAAATTATAAACTTTCTAAATAGAAAATATATTTATAATGGAAACTGTTTACTAATTATTTAACTAAGTTTATTGAAAAAATAGGTAAGTATAATATGTTATAAAAATAACTACTTATTAAAAACACTTTTCAGCTTTCAAAAAATTATAAATAAATTATATATATACTGCATACTTAATTATTGACATTTGATTTATAAATTACTTGGCATTATATATTAATTTTAATGAAGCTAAATTATATATATATAATATATATTTAATAAAATTTATATATTGCTATATGTATTTAAATAAGCCACATAAACAAGTATATATTATTAACTTATATATATATATAAATTACTATTGTTTATTTATTATATTAATTATTATCAACATTATTAAATAATGATATATAAAATAATATTTTAAATGTCATAAAATAATATTTTAAATATTATAAAATAAAATAAATGTTGTAAAAGTTATTAAATTCTATCAATATTAAAATTACTAAATCATATCAAATTAACTTATAATAAATAGATATATGTAAAATAATATTTTTAATAATAATGTTATAAATTATATTCAATTAACTTATGAAAAATAAATACATATGGAATAATATTTTAGTATGAAAGATATTAAATCATATTTATTTAACCTATAATAAATATACATATACACAGAATAACATTGTTTAAAATGTTTAATACATAATCATATAACAATTGTTTTTTATTGTAAATAATAAACATGTATTATGTTACGGTAGTGTAGTACAATTAATATATTATGGGCATTTATAAGTGTTTATTAATAAAAAATATATAATTGTATTTATTCATTTTGACTATATTTTTTGATAATATAAATAATAGGTAAAATTAAAATAATGCCAAATAGGGCAAAACTGATAAAACCTATATTTCAAAACATAAAAAACATATGGAAATATAATAGCATTTAATTAGGATATTTTTCAGTAATGAAAATAATAAAAGCAGAAAACACCTATATCTTTTTTTGAAAATTGTGGTATATAAATTCACATAAATATTAAGGAAAAATAATTTCTGATGTACCATACTGGCATCTCAGTTTATGTGGCCATCTTATTGTTAATATGTTCTGTGAAGTTTAACAGATAATATTTTTTTGTAAGATTATGTCTCTTTATAGTAAATTAGTATTAGGAACAATTTCAATGACATCACATGGTCTACTGCAAGCAGTCATATTGGAATAAATTTTGAATTTTATCAGTTTCTAATTGTATGCAGTTAAATTATACTTTTAACCCAAATTCTAAGTAAAACTAAAGAATTAATATGCATATCTAAATATGGGTGAGTAAATATGACTTAATGTTTCACATCTCTGCCAAAGTATCAATTTTAAGAAAATTTAATTTAAAAAATTGAAGAATATTTAAGATAAGGCATGGAAAAATACTATATTTTATTGAATGTATATATATACTAAAAATTTTATAGAAAAGTGCCTATCATTCAGAGGTCTGTAAACTATGAATGTTAGACATTCTAAACAGTAAGCAAAAATCCCTGAATGATAATCATCCATGACTATAAAAAAAGGCACTACCATTAGATACACAAGACATTAAATGTTTAACATTTATGTATATAATGTACCTATAAATATGTTTTGGTTAGATATTATTATATATCATAAATACCTAAAATAAAAAACCACAGAAAATCTTTAGATAACAGCTGGTCTGTTTAATGAAATATGCACTACTGAATATATTAGCTGATTAAAATGCAAAATGTATTGTTCAATGGGCAATACAATTTTTAAAGCAAGCATCTATTTGATCAAAATTAAGTCATTAACAAAGTATACCAATGAGTTATTAGATTAAAAATAAATCATAAAAATGTATCATGAATATACTATTCTACTTAATTAATTAATAGTTTGAGTCATCTCAAAGTTAATTATTTTATTATAATGAATATTTATGTAAAAATATATAATTACAAATATAAAATTAAACATATTAATTAATACAGTGGAATCCCCTTATATCAAACTCAGTTATATTGAACATCTGCATATATCAAATAATTGCATTAGTCCCAAAACAGTTATATGTGAAGTATATGAATATCTGTCAGATATACCAAAGTAGTATATTTCGAAACTCTGCTTATATTATACATTTTTCAAATATGTAAACATATCGAAAATAGAATTTCATTTTTTATTGTTTATTATTATTAACAAAATTAAATTTATATAACATATAAATATTTTAAAAAAACTAAATATTATACAAAATGTTATACAGTGGGATCCACTTCTATCGAACCTCTGATATATTCAACATTTAGAGCAGTCCCAACAACTTCAATATAAGTGGATTCCACTGTAACATGTAAATAAATGATAAATGAATAAGTAAATAAATTTATTGTTATTTAATATAAATTATAAACATATTAAACTTAATTTCCGTATTCATTTCTACATTCAATTCCTGATTTAAATACCAGATTTTAGAAAAGAATATATTTTAAAATCAATAACATTTACTGTGTACCTAATTGGCGAATAACA
>JAUZND010091735.1:0-15090 GCA_034780555.1 Coelogynopora nodosa
TTGGTTATGTACATTATTTGATTAGTATAACATTTCAACTGCATGATTCAAATAATGTTAATTTCTGACAATCAGATCTTTAATGGTAAAAATAGTTTTAGATTTTTTGAATAGTAAAAGTAAAAAAGCTAAGTTTTATACATTGTGCAATTTGTTATTAATATTTCATCACTATAGAAATAAATAATTCAATACATACTATATTATAACCATAATTTTTATAAATAAAGAAACACATTGTTTGCAAGAATAAAAAAATTATAGTTACAATTTTAAATAATGCATGTATTTGTAATTAGAACAGTTTTTTTTTAATAATAACACATCATTAATAATAATATCATTAAAGGGCTCACAGATTGCCTTATGCTGCAAAATAAGACAGAAGCAGAAGCCAAAACTATTACTTGGCATTTTATATAACTGAAATTTAATAAATATATATTTTTTAAATATTATTTTTTAATTGACTTTTAAATTTTGATTATTTTAATCAACTTAAAACTGTAAGATATTTAATAATAAACATTGTTTGAGATATATTTGCAGAGTGAAAGTAAAATAATAAAGTTTTATGTTCCATACAATTTGTTATGTGTATTATAATAAAATGTAATTTAAAAATGTATATACATTAGCATGTATTAAATTAACATACAATATATGCATATACATTGTTAAAACAGAATTAGGGAACATAAAAACTTTAAGCAATTTATAAATAGTAACAGATAATGCTTAAAAAGTTAAGCCTAAATCAATTATGAAATAGACTACATTATAACTGAAAAAATATATGAATAAAATCAGAACAATAAATAACTGAACATTATAAACAATGACTTATCATGTTTTATCTGTAAAATTGAGAAATATATAAATAAAAATTGTATTTAATACTAATATAAAAAAGAACTCCCAGCACTATAATATACTATTTATTTTAGTATTTATAGTGTATTTTTATTTTTTCTTATACAATTATTATGAAATTAAGGTTAAACAACATAATTTCATTTTAATTTTTGTCATAAAAAAGTTAAATCAAAATAACTATATGTAGACATATGTATATCTATTATATATATATTGAATATTTATATTATTTTTTTGTGGAATTGTTTTAATATTTAAAGCTTGTAATATTTTAAGAGATTATATAGAAAAAGTAATATATTAAAAATATTTGTTATTTATCAAATAAGGCATTTTTATAAAGCTTATACGTAATTCAATACAAAAATTTTAAATTTTGTTTAAATTTATATTTAAAATTCAATGCAAAAATTTTGAAATTTTGTTCAAATTTATATTTAAAATTCAATGCAAAAATTTTGAAATTTTGTTCAAATTTATATTTAAAATTCTAATTTAAAAAAATTATGACATTAGATAGAATGTAAATTTTCCTTATAATTTAATCCTAATTTCATAATAATTGGGTGCTTAGTTTAAAAGTTACAGCATTTTTGGTACTGTCTAAAAGACATTTTAGCCATAATTGATCACTATTTTTTCAAATTTAGTAATTGAGACCATTTTAAAATCAGACCTTATACAACTTTTTAAAAAATTCAAAATTTTAATTAAAAAATCTTACAGAAGTGCCTATGTACAGTGACATTTATATATATATATATACTTATTTTCAAAAATAACATACATGTATTAATAAGCAGGCCCAGTGAGTCTGAACATATTTATTTTAAGAAAAAACTAAATCAACCAATACTACATATATGATAAACACAATGGTTTATCTTGGTCAATACAAACCATGAACTAGAGAAATCCACATTGTTCAATCAATACAATTTTTGTAATTATTAAAATATTACTATTTTTAGCTAATATAATTTTACTTTAAGTTAATAACTTGCTATGTTCACAATATATCTATGGGAAAATAAAAAAACACAATTTCCATTGATATTTGTAAAGCATCACATGGTAATAAATAGTCATACAGAAATTATTAACATATTGCTGAGCTTCTTTAACCAATTAAAATCACAAATTGTTATGAAGATTATACATTTTTTAAATGAAAGTAAATAAATGTGAAATTGGTAGAAAAACAATATTTTTCTTTGATTAAGAAAATAATTCAGTAAAAACATATAATTTAATTCATGTTGTTTTTTTTAATTACAAAAAAATTACATATTTAATAGATAATATATTAATATATTATCTATTAAACAATAAACTATAAACATTTATTATAATTAATTATTTTTAATTATTATTGATAAAATATAATTATTTTTATATATTTCACCAGGTATGGTTCCAGGAGTTCTGGAACCCCTTCCTTAAAAACAAAATGCCCTTTTAATTAATTCTAGATGTTTTTACTCACATTTGACATCAATTCTAAATATACAATCATGCCATATGCCTATTTTATAACTTTGGAACTCTTTCTTATAAAAATCATGGATAATAATTTAAATAATGTGCATTAAAATATATAATAAACATTTTTACTTTTTATAAGTATTCTTTTATATTTTATGAATATTAACAATTTTTGCTATGGTGCCCATTTTCACACAGTATTGTGATATTTTTAAACCACATTTTTCTTGCTGTATAGCATTTATTCAATTGATTTATTATAACAAAAGTTCAATTGTTGGTGTAGGAATTATATAATTCCCACAATCTAGATTTTTTGTACAGTATTGTAATTACATTTGTCTGTTTTACATCTGCTGTATTTGATTAAATTCTAGCTTGTTTATTTCACAACTGTATATAATATGTTAAAACACTTTATTATATATAATAACATACTTAGCCTATTATTAGACAAATTTTCTCACATTTCAAATATTATATCTTACTCAGCAGGCTGTTCAATCTATATTTATAGATGTTGTCAGTGTCAAGATTGTCAAGATGTACATCTAAATTGTGTATTCTATTTCATGGAGTATTGTAATTTATTTTAAACTATTTCACATGATATAGTAACCACCAGTTATTAGCAGGCATGATTTTTTCCCGTATTTTTGAGTTCTAGTTGATTTGTAGTTATCATAAAATTAAATGGTGTACTTTTAGATATTTAATAACACTGTTTTCGCAGTATTTCAAAAGTATAGACTAAATTTAAATACATTTTTGTTAGAAGCTATTAATTCCAGTTTAAACTGTTGTAATATTTGGTTGACTGAATTTATTTACCATATAGTCGTACAACACTGTGGACACAATGCAATAAAACATGATCCTTTAATCATTGTAGATCGACCTTGACACAATTGATGTAAGCAACCTCAACCGACAATTTCTCTTCAGAAGGGAACATGTTGGCAAGTCGAAAGCAAAGGTCAGTCGATTGTGGTCCACTCAAGCTTTTGGAGTGTTAGACATTGACCAATTGTAGATCTGATTGGGATATTAATAGTAATTTGTGTTATTTCCCTTTTTTGTCTAGGTGGCCCGGGAGAGTGTGTTAAAGTTCAATTCTGTGGTCAAGATAAATGCAATCCATGGAAGTATTATACAGTGAGTTGGTTGTTAACTCTTTCTAGTTTAGTGAAGTGATAAAGCTGAGCCTCTTCCTTCTCTTTTTACAGTGATGATTATGACGTGGCTTATTTTCAAAACTTTGACATTGTCCTCAATGCTCTGGATAACAGAGGTATGTGTTGTGTATCGTCGTTCAAATTAGTTGTTGGTTTTGAGAACTTACTTTTAAATGTATGTTCATTTATTCATAGTTGTCATGTAATGTAAATATTATGCAATGAAAATATGCTTACGAAATATACCATGTATTGTTGAAATAGATTATAATATTAAACATTGTTCAATAGAAAGAGTGCACGGACTGAGACCAAAAATTACATACACAGGAAAAATAAATATATATTGATAAAATATAAAACCGCAAATCTATAAAAATCAGGTTGGTCTATATAAATTAAAAATCGTATATAGATAAACAATAATTCATGCGCTTCCAATGTTCTGTTTTCCAATGTTTTTCGGTATTATTATTTTTAGAATGTACTGCAATTAGACGTTGATATAATTGAAATTATAAGTTCTACAAAACAACCCAACCTGCCCTGTGCCTCATTTTATATCTATTCTCTTTATCATCCATATTTTATAATATAATTTGTGCAAGTATTACCTGTGAGGTTTGGTTCGAGAATTGTATCTTAAGTCCTCCCAGTGACCGCTTCTAACTCTCTCTCTTTCTCTCTATATATATATATAACGTAACGCTGAATACATGCATTTAAGCGGCTCGTAACCATGTGAACCGGATGTGTCTGGCCGCCGGTGTGCCGCTGGTCGAGAGCGGCAGCTCCGGCTATCTCGGCCAGGTGTCGGTGATCGTTAAGGGGCAGAGCGAGTGCTACGAGTGTCGACCAAAGCCGGCCCAGAAGTCCTTCCCCGCCTGCACCATTCGCAACACTCCCTCCGAGCCGATCCACTGTATCGTCTGGGCCAAGTACCTCTTCAAGTAGGTTGATCATTTCATCTGCCTCATTTATAATAATTTGATAAATCGATGTGTTTTGGCACCATCTCAGAATATGATTTGCAATGGAATTTAATTTATATTTTTGTGACTATTTTTAATTCTTCGAACACCATACCCGCAAAACGATACGAAAAGCAGTTGTTCTTTTTAATGTACTACTAAAACAGTTTCTTTTTCAAATATTAATAATTTTGATAAATAGGGCTATTTCTTATTATTAGTGTCACTGGCATTATATGGCAAAATTGTGAAGAAAAGAGTACTATTGGAAAGTCATAAAGAACGGAAATTGTCACCCTGGACATTAATTATTGGTTGTTCAGTACAGCAGGTCATAAGAATATCCACCTTCAGGAGAGTTCAATTATGATCTTTAGGTAGTTAAAGACTGCATTCTGTATGTTTTATTAAAATCATGGAAGTTGATCTTGAAAAAATGATTGGAAAATCTGAATTATTGGTTAAGGAAGGTGGATGTCGTCGAAGATGGATAACTTATACTTCATGTTATAAATTTAAAATATTACTACACACCTAGTTAACAATCTTTCCTATATAAATCAAATGGACTGCATTTTTAGCTGGGAAATAATCGATATTTAAATACATTAACTTTAAGGATTGATATCTACAAAATAGTTTAATTTATTATTTGTATCAAGACTAATTAAATATATATATTAATTAAGTAATGGTTTTTGTTTTTCATTAAATTGATAATTTGTAATGCCATACAAGTGAATATCATAAATTGTTAAATATAAATTATATCGTAAAAGAACCACTGCGCACCACATATTACATAAAACCTTTTATCGATAAAGTGTGAAACGCAATTTACGTTGCTGCTTATGTTTATTACACGGTATTTCACTTTTTTTAATACTTTATATTATATGGGGCAAACAAAAAGTTCACTATTTTTAATTTTTCGCTCATCCAGTTGTTACGTTAGTTACTATTGTTTTATTCTATAATTCATTCCTGGATGCACCAGACTGAAGCTTCAAATTTGGCCGTTTTTATGATTATTGCTTTTGTGACAAATTTTTTGTTTATCACTTACATCTTTAATAGTTCTTCTAAATATATGTTTTGACACTTGTTGATAACTATTATGGTGGAATTAATCATCAAAAATAAGCTAAGAACTCCTTTATTTTCTTCCTATCTAATGTATTACAATTAGAACATCTTTGTGTTAATCAAGCGTGTGATTAGATCAATTATATTTCATTACAATCGCCATGACGCTCGGTGTTGCTATGGTTAAATAATATACAGTTTTGACACAGAAAAGGCGTGTTCTTTGTTATTCGACTCACTTCGCTTGTTTCAAAATAAATACGTTAAATGTTTATTGTTGTTAAAATCAATAATTGTAAAGATTTAATTAAATTCTTTTGCAATTGATATTCCTCATTATTAATGGAACTGTAGCGTTTGTCGATTATTTATATTGAAACAGAGAGAAATTACCCATAAAGACCTTGATTTAACCATGCGACAACTATAATTTTACCAAATGTTTTGATTATAGCCGACATAGGCTAGCTATTTTATAATATAGAAAAATTCACAAACTTCGTTCAAAGAAATTTAATAATTCCGACTATTATAATCAATATCTCTCAAAGATAATATGTTTAATCTTCGTGGAAAATTGATTTTCTATTCTTGAATATGGATCTAAAAATGTTTGATATTTTTCCGATATCATGAAAACAGTTATAGGCTACTAATATTCTCTTGCCTCTCAGTCTCTGTACCCTTTCGTTCCCTCTGTTCTAGTCAGCTGTTCGGGGAGGAAGATCCAGACGAAGATGTCGCTCCTGATACCGCCGATCCGGAACTTGTGGGTGAGTTTCTCAAATTGGTTGTTCAAATTTATAACCGCTTGCGAGTCCTGACTAAAGCGCTTTCGATCTTACTATATTTCTTCAGTAGTACGTGTGATATTTGAAAATTGTTTAATAATTATACCACAATCAATATCTATTGAACCCCCCCCCCAACCTCCACGTAGCAAACCCTACAAAGTATGACCACGTACGAAGGGTTAATTTGTGGTGTTAATATTCATTACATTAACTTGATAAATTCGATCTTTACTTTGTGGTTATTAAAAAATAGATATCGTTTCCGTTATAGTCCAGTTTATAGTATTATACGACAAAGATCTACTTTTAACTGAGATTGGTTAGTCTTGAGTGAAATTTTAATATAGTCTGACTGATCAGCTGTCTAATTCTGTGTATTTATATTGAATAGATTATGTTAACAATGATAGTATACTGCTCTGAAGCAGGTTAGTAAGATTCTAGCGTATATTGACTGTGCACAGGGTATGTACAGTAGTTCAACCGCCGTAGGGGGGTCAAACTCCATTCCCACAAAGGTTTGTTTGATTTAGTTGTCTTCATCTTATCTCTGGGTAGTACGCGGTTTCTTCATCGATTTTGGAAACATATGATAATAAAGTCTACAATGATGGCAATATTTTCATCTTTTCATATGTAAATTTGTTTATAGTATATAGATCTAGTTGGTCCCAGTAAAATCTGTTTTATAACTAAAAAGTTCGAAACTGCTGTACTAGGCTCACAATTATTTTTTTAGTATACTGCAGTTCGTTAACCTGATGCCCAAAGACGAACGTTTTACACATAAATATAGTTTTTTGTCCGAAGAATATTTAATTTTATCATATATTTTCATTTATCTGTTGTCATCTCAGGTTATTCTGGATTGTATGCAGTTCTCCCGTAGCCTCTGGTTCCCATATCCATCATTTTTGTCTCCCACACACATTCATTGCTCCTCCAGCGGCCGGCGACACAACTAAAACAGCTGCGGCAGACACCGCCCCACGTCTGTCCACACGACAGTGGGCTCGTGACCATGGCTACGATGCCGCCAAGCTCCTGCATCGTCTCTTCAACGAGGACATCAACGCTCTACTGTCGATGAACGTGCTCTGGCAGAAGGAGGGACGCAAACGTCCCACTCCACTCGCTGGGGATACCGTCGAGCAGAGTTCGGAGCAGCACAAAGGTAAGTGACCCAGGATCTGAAATATTCAAACTGAGAAGATTTTGTCACTTTGTTTTAAAAATCTATACGTATAACTATATTTATTTTTATTAAGTCAGCACTAAGTCTAAGTGCAGACAGAGCCAGTACCAAACAGCAGAGAGACAGAGCACTACCGGTTTCGGGCCAGGTACCCTGGCTAGTCTCACTATACTAACGACTGGATTGCTTGTTCGTAAACTTGTTAAAGTCACCAAACAAATCGTCAAAAAAGCACTTTGAATAGTGAGCATTAGAGGTTGTAATTCGAGGATGGTTCACCAGAGAAAACCAAATAATGTGGAAGTAAACTTAAGAAAGAAAGGCCCTCCGGGTGTTCAAATGTTGTATATTCCTTATATATAAATTATAAAGACTTTTGGTATATAGGGTTTCCACGGTCATTGAAAAACCCAGAAAAGTCATGGGACATAGAATAATTAGAAAGTCATGTAAAATAGAATATATATATATAGGCTAATGTTATTATTTATCGATTTGTCATCTCTTGCCTTGGGTTGTATTGGTTAATGCTTCAGTCACTGTGAATTCATTCGTGTGAATCTATTGTAACGACAGACTTTGTGCGCAGTAAAACGATCATATAACAGGACAATACGCCGCATAAAAATTGGTTAAAAAACTACTAATTTCTGTCAATCTTAACTAAAACTTCATTATTCATCTCATTCGTTAAAATAGTTTTTTTTTTGTATACTCGTCTTAATGATTTGATTAAATATTAATGTTTTAAATATTTATAATGTTGCCAGCAATAATTCGCTTGTAAAACCAAAAATAATCATCCCACTTTTATGTTGAACATTTATTGGGCCAATTCTATGATTCAACAGACGCGAAACCCTCCAGTGCCCTCCGTGATCAACGTCAACTCTCATTGGTCGAATGGTGTCACGTGTTCAGAGAGGCTGTGACGTCATTAAAGACGCAGGTAGCCGCTGCACAGGATAATTCGGGGATGCTGCATTGGGACAAGGTAACGATTGTGCATATTACTATCCAACTACTTGTATATTTAGTAATAATGTAATTCTGATAATTATTGATTCTATTTTTCTGTTTTTTTTATTTAAATTTTGTAAACTCGAGTTTTTTTTCATTCGATAAAGTGATATTCGATTAATCAATAATTTCAACATTATTCAATAATAACTAACTCAATGATAAAGTTGATTAAATCTGTAATTATCCTAATGGAACATTGTGACGTTCCGTTCCGTTCAGGACGACCCAGCAGGGATGGACTTTGTAGCCTCTGCGGCCAACATTCGGATGTCCGTGTTCGGGATGGCTCTGATGACCCAGTTCCAGATGAAGTCCATGGCTGGCAACATTGTGCCCGCTATCGCCACCACCAATGCTGTTGTCGCAGGCCTTATGGTGCTGGAGGCGTTCAAGGTCCTCAGAGAGCGAGTTGAGGTGAGATTTGCTTAAGAGAGACTCATTTAATTTGTTAATTATATTCGTAAACACCTAATTATAGCTGTGCAATTCAGTCAAAATGAATTCTAGATAATTGTTTTTCTTGTTGATAATGTCAACGCTATTTATTCTTTATACTCGTTTAAATTATTCTACTACTCATAAGTAGTATGCCACAAAACAGTCTGATTACATGAAAATCTATTTCACCACCGCAATTCAGGATTGCCGCGCCGTCTACCTCCACCATGTGGCCACCTCCCGACTCAAGTTCGTTGTCCCCTGCACCTTGCCCCCGCCCAATCCCCACTGCTATGTGTGTGCCGCTCAGCCCGAGCTCCACCTCGCCTGCGATACCGGGGCGTTTACTCTACGCGCCCTCCGAGACCGGGTTCTTATTGGTCAGCTGGGTATGCGAGCGCCCGACGTGGAGGTTGAGGGGAGAGGGGTCATTCTAATCTCGAGTGACGAGGAGGAGACTGAAGGTGACTATCGATTATGTATTGTCGTATGATCAATAATTGGACAGTGGAGTATTTGCAGTGTTTTTGACCGAGGTCTGTTGAGCTTTGGAAATCCAAAATGTGTTCACCCATACGAGTGAGTTCACCCACTCTCAACTTCGCTCGTAGTTCGTTATTTGACGAGAAAGTAGTCACAACATTTCCGCTATTGTGTTTTCTTATCTCGATTAGACTGTGAGAGTGTTCTCAGATCATACACAAAATAATTCTTTAAAATGTTACATTGTGGTTTAACCCTCATAGACCTGTGGGGTTCACTGGACCACTTCTATAAAATTCAATTTTAAAATGCACAATGTCTATTTTAATTTTGTTATATACATATTAAAACTAGCTCTGGTGTTATTAAAATATTAGCTTATAATGATAGAACTATGTACTATTTAGATTTTTTTCGAAACATCAAAATTTTTAGGTAAAACACTTTTTGTTAAAAACATGAATTAATCATATTTTAATAGAAATATTACAAATCTGAAAAATGGTACATGGTACAAACAATTATAAAAGTAATACTAAAGTGAATACTGCATGGTACAAACAATAGAGAGAAAAAAGTTATACCTATATTTGAATACTATATAAGTATTCTTGAAAAAACGTATTCTCTGAGACCTGAGGGTGGGTCTACTGGACTCTCGGGGTCTGTGTAGTACACATGTCGATAGATATGTTCCTAAACAAAATGTCATCTGCTACGTCCTTACTAATAATGAATTAAGATATGAGTTAAAAGTTACTTGATTAATCATGTAAATTTTGAGAAACAATAAAAGGTGTGTATGGTCCATTGGACCCCCCACAGGTCTCTGAGGGTTAAATGGCTGTGTATCTTTAAGCGTCTCCCAAAGAACACCCTGAATATCTCTTAAATGAATTAAAGGGACTTCACTGGTTAACGGTAAAAAATTATTCAAAATTTTTAAATTAACAAATTCTGTTGTATCATGTTTTTACGGTTTGCTCCGGCATACCTTTCTGACCCAATTAAATCGTCGATATTTTCTGCTGTCTCCGCTCGGGACGTTGATTCATCAGATATTATCAAAAGTTGCCCAACATCGCATTTAAAGCGAACTTTCAGCAGCCTGCATAATTTTCGTATTCCAACTTTTAGTGTCTTTAAGAATCTGATTTTTTCTTCTAGACATTTTGTAAGGCCAACACTTTTCTTTCTACATAGTTTAATATTTTTTCTTTTTTATTCTTCATTTTTTAATAATAGTAGTTTTGTATGGCGTTCATTTTATGTGAAACTAACATTTTAATTCATATACTAGTTTATATTATTTTTTGGAAATTTCTATTAAATTCTTTGAATTTCGTTACGTTTCTCTTACCAAGGCCTGTCTTTACATATTGTGGTAATTAGCGCCGTCCATATAGAGAATCATTGTTATGATAATTAATTATTCATCAAAATCTATATTTTATTTTTATCAAAATATACATGTTGTTGTTTGTATACGCCCCCTCCACCACTCATCAATAAGACAATCTGGAAAAAACTCTGACCGACTTCCGAGTAAGTTCCGGTACCCAGCTACGCTGTGACGACTTCCTTCAGCAGTACACTCTGCGACTGATTGTCCAACAGGCCAGTGTCGCCGACAGCGCTCTGCAGCAGACTCCCGCTGAAGCCTTCCGATTGGCCGGGGATCTTGATGAGGTGACCAACTCGGCAAGACAGGGGTCCGATAGTCCCTCCGAGGGGGCTGTTGGGGCTTCCTCTGGTGCCACCAATGGGGATGATACGATCTGTGAGTTTCGTTTCTGGAGGACCTATAAAATAGCATATACCAAATATAAATGGGTCAATTTTATTCATTTCACTTTTTTAATTAGTAAAGTTGTCATGATTATGTTTAGTTTAAAAGGCATATTTACTACTTAATTTTATATTTTATGCTACTTATATATTTGTGAGTAGTACACGGTGGGGAATATTGTTTTACTACAATGTTGGACTTTTTCCCAACATTTACGTAATCCTAGATTTACACTGATTTTATATTATAATTCCTGTATTTTTTAAATAGTGGACATCTGAAATTTAAAACAATACTAAAATCACTTCTATCAAATTAAAAATATGTAATTGTAATTTATACTTATTTTTATTATTATTTATTTTTATATACTTAATTATAATAATTAATTTATGGTATACATTGTATATGAAATCATTATTTTTGTTGCAATGTTAACATGTTTTTTAAATTTATTTATTTACGTTTAGAACATTTGGAATTTATTAAAATTGTAATTATATAACTGCACTCGCTTTTAATTGAAATGTTATATTGTATAATATTATTGATTTCAATGCCCTTTAATACATTTTATTGCTTTAATAACATGTTTATTACTACTATTAAAATTATTAACATCATACGCATTAATTTATTTTCCATTAAAATGACAATTCAAATTGTGTAATTGGCACTCCGTCCTTCCTCGCTCGCTCTCTCTCTCTCTCTACTCCTTCTTTTCGTTCTCCTCGTATCACAGGTATCCTTGACGATGAAGAACCAAAGCCGTGCACAAATGGTGTTACCGCTGGCAGTAAGCGGAAATCAAATCTCCCGCTTTCATCGCACGACTCGTCTTCCGGCACTGACGCCATTAAACGTGCCCGAGTGGAGGAAATTGTTGACGACGACGATGATGACCTCGTGATGACGTCATGAATAAGTTGTTCTCAAAGCGACCAACTGGACTCATACTGAACACAACTGTCTATAGTTCAATTGCATTTCTGTTTTCTGTTCATCGTTAGATATATTTTCTTTCATTTTGTACTGTTCTCTGTCTCTAAGTCTCTCTCTGAAATATCAATTAGGGATTACTTACCTGTTGCCGTTGTCAATAACTGTTTATGTCATTAATTAGCGATGATTGGTTCTGAGATCGGCAACATCAAATTTGTGACATTATTTTGATTGTAACTATTAATTATTATTCATTAAAGATCTTTTTTCTATATATTTAAAAGTTTTTCTACATTTTAGAAGTTAAAGCTTGAATCAAAATTGTATTTTATTTTATGAATATTATTTAATAATTAAGTGGTTTGGTTTTCAAAATGAACATATTGTGGAATTTTGATGAAGAGATTATTAAAAGCCCAAATAAAGAAATATCATAAACTCGCTAGAATTCGTATGTGCAATTTAATGTTACGTAAGAAATGTTTAACTAACCGGTGAGAATTATTAGAAAGCCCCTTCTATGGGTATTAGGGGGGTGGCGAAACAATGGAGAAAATAACCGTGTTTAACAATTAAAATGTTACGGATTTAAGATACGCAGAGATGAGCGGGCTTCAAATCGAGAAACCGTTAATTGGTGGTGAGATTCGAGTCCGTATCTGTGTCGTTTTGTCATTGTTAGGACGAATCCATCACTAAGGCTAACAATAATCTCGTAAATATAATCTGTACAATATTCTCTCCCGAAAATACCCATCAACGTAATTTGCGAAGCTGCATGCACAACACAAATATTCCTTCTCTTAATAATATGGCAACACAAAAAACTTTATTTATCTTGTAAATTCTATAAACGATCTCCACTAATTCATTTGTTCATGTTTGTTTATTTATTTTTTACCTTTTTTGTATTATGTGTCAACTATTGAATCTTCTTTCTCTTTTTTGAAAGCATATTGCGTGTGAAATTTTGCCAAAAAAGTATATTATTATTGTCACCAATTGAATAACTGCTAAATTTATTTATAATTTACAAATATGTCCAACCTTTAATAAACAGGATCGACTCAAATTTTAATAAAATACGATAATAATACGCAATATAATAATCAGGGAATACATTTTCGCGACTTAATTAATATGTGATTGAATAAAGTAAAAACCAAAGATACAGTAGATGAACACCGTAAAGAGTTATAATAAGTGAAACCTTCGTAATGTATACATTATACATTTCATTAATTTATTCTATGCATCACATTTGACTTAAACCGCTCAATGTTTCTATTTTTATTAATGGATTTTGATAAATATTAGAGTTTAAGAGAAATATCTCTCATGTGAAATTGTTAGTTCATGCAAATTACGACATTATTTAATATATGTGGATTTAAGACGTTTATTTATAAGTAATGACAATAACAAAACCATTTATTTAGATAGGCTCAAATTAAAAAATAATTTAACAATTTAATTATGTGCGATACTTCTTCTGTATACTGTTATATATTAATTCTTTTGTAGCATTAATTGTATTTAGTTTATTGTATTTTTTAAAATAGTTTTGCGTGTTATAATGAGCTAAATAAGTTTTATTATTTATAGAATGGTATACATTTTTCAAAAAAAAATTCACTGAACTTTTTTCTAATTTTTATTTATTATGTGACTATTAATATTTATTAAAGCGAATGAATGCTTTTTAAAATTATGATTTTTCCAATCTTATTTGTTGGTAAGTTGGATCATGTTTTTAATAGTTTTTGTTGATTTAAATTAAAGATGAAGTCAATATAGAATAAAAATGTAATTTTATAATTCTATTTTTGTAATTTCCATATACAATTAAAATAAAAGTGATAAAAAATTATTCCTATGCAACTTATCTTAAATACCTGATAGCTTTTCGATTGAGGTATCAAAACAATTTGTAGGTCCCTCAGATTAGAAGAAAAACATTGAAAAACACCCAGAACTTTATTTTGATGTCAATGACAATGACATGACAGTGCCATAGCATCATATTTGAACATGATATGGCTCATTTTTGCTTGAGGCTTCTCCACATGTCATAAAGAACATAAGGTTATAAAAAACTCTGTTTACTCTTTATTTAGTTATAACTATATTATAACTTATATTATAAGGGCCTTCTTTGATAAATTCAGTATGGGTAGTCGGGTAGAGCCATACTGGGTGCTACAGCCCTCCATGATGACAATGTTAAGGCCATAGACATAATGGGAACATGTCAAAACATCAAGGATAAGAAGTTAAAATAGTATTTGCCCAAATAATGATATCCATATATATATAGCTTAACTATAGTCTATATAATGCTTTGAATAAGAGGATTAAAGAGATATGTTTTTGATTATTAATATTTTAAGTTATACTTATTAAAATATATTTCATTATACTTATAGTAATAATGCTTTTTTTCTCCTTGGTGTTCATCATTCTTAAGTTAAGTGGGTTAAGAGGCTAGGTTTGGTTGGCCTATTTATTAACAGTTATTTTATTAATTAATAATATCCATTTAACACATTGTGAACAGTCAGTAAAAGTCAGTAAATTTATTTTGGTCTTGAAAAGTCAGTAAAAGTCAGTAATTTCATATGAAAGTCAGTAAACTTATTTTGGTCTTGAAAATTTAAATTATTTTATTTTTACACAATTATGATATATTATTAGTCTATTAGATATGATAAGTGTAAGCAAATGTATATTACATAAACTTTATCTACCTAAAAATACAATTTGTTTTTTATCTTCAAACCATTTTCCAATAGGTATTATACTATGTTTTAAAATAAATTCAATTCTTTGAATA
>JAUZND010091736.1:1782-15089 GCA_034780555.1 Coelogynopora nodosa
ATACTTCTTAAGATATTCTATACTTGTTAAGATACTTCTTAAGATATTCTATACTTGTTAAGATACTTCTTAAGATATTCTATACTTGTTAAGATACTTCTTAAGATACTTATTAAGATATTCTATACTTGTTAAAGTATAGGTTAGCCCTATATCTAAAATTCAGTACAATTAAATTCTTAATTTTAATAATAAATTTTAATTGTACTTTAATTATACTTTATTTATTTATTTTATATTATATTCATATATATTATATTTATATAATATTTATATAATATTTATATTATATTATACTTTAATTGTACTTTTAATTGAACTTTGTCTTCTCAACTGCAATATTATAGTTTGTATAGCTCTTTTTTATCGCATATGGTATAGCCTAAATAAAAAATGTCACTATATTTTAAATAATCGATCCATATTTACATGTTTTAACTTGTTGTAAAAGTCGCAGTCGCCTAAACTTGTAAACGCATTAAGTTAACTATAGGCTAGGCTATATATATTTACGGACGCATATACTTCAGGTACCTTAAATACCCACACCATATGCGTCATTGGAAATCACTATATCTCTCTACATAGACACCGACTACAGTTCCAGTAGTCTATGGGGTCTGCCTATGTTCTAATTGGATTATTTTTGACTACAGTGAATTTATAGTGTACGTATATTTGCATATTAGTCATTGCCTAACGAATTCTTGGAAAACCAAGCTTAGTTGCGCAACATACAATAGCATACAGCGTTTGGTTTTAGTGCAACTTTACAGTTAATCAATTGCAGTGACTAAAACTATAAAGCTACACAAACGCATACTTTTATTATTTCAAATATGGCGCATGGAATAATGTTACTATCCATATTTATTACTATTTTTACAATAATTGCTCATAATCCAATTATATCTGCATTTGGTATGGACGACGTAAAGGATGCCATTGATATTGCCAAAAAAATGTGCAATGCTTTTGTGTGTCCACAGTTAGAAAACCAAAGTAAGTATGTTATATATTATTAATACCCTTTTATTTATTTTTATGTTTGAAATTGCAAGATCTCAAATAATGTTTACATATATTAATAAATTAATAAAATTGCTGCATATTTCATAAATTATTAAAAAAAAACTTTTCTAAATAATTAATTTGATGTGGAATCTAATCTACATTGGACCGTCTAAATTTTGTTGAAAATTAAATACAATTTTTTAACAGGTTTCATATCAGGGTCACGGCCCTTATAATTGCGGAAATAGACTCAATGTTCCACTATATATAACAGCGGGAATGACACATTTTTATTTAGTCGACTTATATCCCAATAGGCCCCCTAGACACTCCGTCCCTTGCATAATATATTAAATAATCCTCATTTTTATCATATTTATCAATTTGTATCAATATGCCATAACGTCAAAGTCTGTGGAATAATGTACTTTGCATTGCCAATAATATGACAAGATTAATCCAATATATTATCGACACTAATTATTGGAAATTTAGAATATAACGGAAACTGTTAATATTTTATAAATGAAAATAGATTATATTTATTAAACTTCATAAATGCTCTCAAATGTTTAGCATGTTAATTTCGTAGTCGCGCAATCCCATCTTATATGTATTCGGCTATCATAATTAATATAATGTCTGAATTTGACATTAATAGTCTGTCCCATTTGCGAGAAAATAGTATCGTTTAATCAAATACCTCTTGTATATTCAAAAGAGTTAGTTAACATATATATCTTAGCTCCTTTTTGTCGACATATTCTTATAATAATAATAAGAAGAAGAAAGTAACTACGAGGTGTCAATGTAAACTAAAGACATAATTAATTTAATTTAAAATGAATACTAAAAAAAACATGAGCTATAAAATATGAATAACAAACGAGTTACAATCATGAAAGTTGGCATAAATAATATTGATTTGTACGGTACAATGCAAGACGGGTTGAGGCACTCAATTTGTTATTCTGTGTTAATTTTTAATTTTGGAGAGAAAAAAAGTCCCCTACGTCATACGTGGATATTACCAAATCATGTAATGGAGAGACGGGAAAATATTATTGTCGATCATAAAAATAAATCAAAAGTTATCACAATAATAAAAGGCATATATTTATTCCAACTTTTGATTTTCTCAAAACCATTATATAATTATAGTCATACATGAAAAGAAGAGGACATTAATTTAAGTTGGAAATATATGTTACAGATGACACAGTTATGGTTACTTACATAATAATCTGGTCAAAGTTAGAAAGGAATCGTAATAGTTCCATAAATATTTAATTAATCTGATTATTGACCCATTTAATAAACAATAAAAAATAATTTCTTGTAAATAAAATTAATTCTGGGGAACCCTATTAAATTTTCAAAATTGGTTTTTGGAACATAGTTTAAATTTGTGGGGTCACAAATATTTTTGTTCCAGGGGGATAATGTTGGTGACCGCTAAAAGCCGTGTTTTAAATTTGTTAAATTTAACATATCGTAGTCATTGATATTTAAATAGATTTGATGTATTATTCAAATTATATAGTGAAGATGCGTATTGAGAATTTTCAAAGGATAATTTAAAATAACTTTTATAAATAAATAAAAGTTGATGTAGAAATATAAAAACGAGTTGAGAGTCAGATATCACACGTAAGTAATTTGATATTCAGAATATATGTATTCTAATAATTAATTGGCATATTCTCATTATTTTATTAATTGTTGGGGTTCATTACGAGTATATATATATTTAATTGGGACCAAAGGCAAATTGGCGAAAGCCGGGAACCGATCGTATATCGAAAGATAACAAAACTGATATGAAAAGTTGTTTAAATTCCGTTATCAGGATTTTTGTGTAATAACATGTCTGTTTAACCCTAGCAGTACCGACCAGCCGGTTTTGGAATCATATTCAGCTGGAGCAGGAGGGAGGGAGTTGACCCACCAGTATTTAATCTAAACAGTCAAATAGTCTAAATTGTTTCTAAATATATAGTTTGTCCTCCAGTCAGACGTTTTGTATAGCTGTTCATTTAGGAACAGAGATGTGCTAATTCTGATTCATTTAACAAGGAAACATTAAAGTGAAAAATCATTTTTTAGTCTATTTTCAACTTTTATTGATGTCGTAATAATTATCAATTAGTGATAAAAAGTATTTCAAAATGTATGCAAGGTTGTGATCCACAATGGAAATTTTAAATGTCTAAAATGTCTATTTTATATCATTTTGAGTATATATGTTAGTTGGAAAATATATGACATCAAAAGTGCCCTGAATTAGGCAGGTTCTGAACTTCTGAACGTTAGTCCTAAGTTGATTTTGAATTTTATAAGTTGTGAAACAAACTTATTAAAATTTAACCTTTGTTGTTACTGTGCTTTAATTATATTACATATGACCGTGGCGTCTCTTTTATCCCTCTTATTTCAGGCTTCTTGTCATCGTGATAACAGTGTCACTGAGAGACACCAATGCCTTCGCCTGCAAATCAGGAGCAGTTTTTAAGGTGTGTGTGTGTCATACAAGTAGAAGAGGGAAGCGACTTCTAGTGATGCTATTTATGTTGAAATGTGAAATATATATATTATGAAATAGATAATTCTGTGGTGACAAATAGATCATCATATTGCCTTGCACGTCTTGCATGGAAGCAAGCATTTGTTAGTCATTAATTTAGTGGTATTAAATTCCGATATATTTGATAATAGCTTTCCTCAACACCACTATAAATCATAAAAAAGAACCAGGAAATCATCAAAACGATTCCAAAATATGTAAAAAAAGATTACAATAATATCAATATAATTTTATAATTCAGGACCAAACTTCAGAAAGGTCAAACAAAAGGATGTATTGTCATCAAACTAAAATATTATTATTTTTTAATTATTTACAATCCACAAATAGTAAAGTTGTACTCTATAAAAAATCAAGCAAGCCAAACTTGTGGATTTAAAAGACAGCGTTCGCCTACTACAAACAAAAAACAGAGGCATAACCTTAGACAGACCGGATCATAAAAAAAGGAATGTGTGTAACAAATGAGATTTATAATAAAAAGAGGATGGGGGAACAAAACAATGGCCTGTGACAAAAAATTCCTCAAATTTTTTATATTGTGAGTGTATGAATTTCATCCTCGATTTTCAAAGATAATTTTCATAATAATTAAAAAAAATTGAAGGTCACCTTAAGTTTTAATATATATATAATAGACAACATCAGTTTATTAACTTTACATTTAAATTGTCTGTGTTTAAGTTTTCTTTTATATAATACAACGCCTTGTTTTGGCGTATTTTGTTTTAATATTTTGACCTCATGGTGTCGACCACCATTCTTGATCGGCAGATTTTCTTCATCGGGATGATCAGCACTCTGAGTGTTGTGATCTTTCTCTCATTGACGCTATTGATAGTCAGCGCGAGGGGCGGCATCATGGACACCCGGGCCAGACGTCATGTACCCCTCATTTTATACCTAAAACTGGCCTGTTACCCGGTTGAGCTGGGTTGGGTTGGCTTCGGGTTCTATTGGAGCTTCTTCGACACCACTGACTGTCCTAATCAGGTCAGTATCCAGCGTACTGTTCAATTGTGACGTGTCGGTGGAATTGTGTAACACTAGGATGAGATGGTGTACCACTAGGATGATTTAGTAGTAAGGGATTGTGTATCACTAGGATGGGACGATGTACCACTAGGTTGGGATGGTGTTCCACTAGGATGGGACGGTGTATGACCTGGATGGTTTAGTAGTAAGGGATTGTGTACCACTAGGATGGTTTAGTAGTAAGGGATTGTGTACCACTAGGATGGGATGGTGTATGACCTGGATGGTTTAGTAGCGAGGGATTGCACAATCGATTTTCTTACAACGGAAGTTTATAACTAATAATCATCCTTCTAAGTTTGTTTAATCTACATAATGCACTATTCATTAAATGTTCAATATTTTTCAATTCCAGGTAGTCAAACAAATCTTTTTGAATTGAAGGTGAAAGTTGGTTGTGTTTATGTTAAATCCAAAATAATAAACATTTTTCGCTTATTTATTTTTATTAATTTTTTAAATAGTTATTGAATCAGTTTCATACTTGTTTTGTTTAGTTGTTTCTTTATTTTTATTTGTTATAATTTACACTCAGCTTTTATTATTATAGAATTCAATTGGTTATCACAAAAGTACGCTTATTTAATTTTTTAAATAATAAAATCTGTAATTCAGATATGTACAAATTTTGGACACTAACTTTATATATTAATATACTTATATAATTACTGTCGATTATTTGAATAGATAAAACGTTTATAACTTATTCTGATTTATAATAAATGCTTTTTTAAATGTTCTATACCATATCGGTTGATTATGACCACTGAGATAATAATGTATTACATTGTAAGTAATATGAAATATACCTGTATCACTATGTACACCTGTAATTTAATATTGTAACTTAAACATAACATTTGAGTACGTTGTTTGAGGGAAAAATATTTAGTTTAGTAGAAGTAGAGACTATAAAAGTAGAAACATAACAAGGGGAGATATTATTCATAGTTCATACAGACTATTCAATTTTTTAACATACAATAAATATCCTTTATAAATAAAGTATTTTATTCGTTTCGAACCATAAACTTATCGAACATGTTTTTGGAATAGTAGTGTTATATATCTGGAATTGTATCTACAATGTTTTATTGTTTTCTGAGCTGTTTATTAAAATACCTTTTTAAGGCTTCTCCTGGGATAGAAATGTTGAGAATTCTATTTAGTTCATTATTTATAGTGTCACTTTAGATTAGTATGTTCAGGAAAGTTCACCTTATGAACTCTGGTTTATATGGACTCTGGAATTTTGGAAGGTGTTTTCCATAGTGAACTGTTTAACAAGTATATTATCATATATGAAAACATAATAACATTTATCGTTGGGCGAACCCCATGATCTCATATGAAACTTTGGTATCGTCACATATTATACTTTTAGTATCGTGTCGTATGATATTTTTTGTAGCGTCTCATACGATATTTTTTGTAGCGTCTCATACGATAATTTTTGTAGCGTGTCATGCGATATTTTTTGTAGCGTCTCATAGGATAATTTTTGTATCGTCTTATATGATATTTTTTGTAACGTCTCATATAATATTTTTTATAGCGTCTTATATGATATTTTTTGTAGCGTCTCATATTATATATTTTGTAGCGTCTCATATTACATATTTTGTAGCGTCTCATATTAATTTTTTTATAGCGTCTCATATTATATTTTTGTAGCGTCTCATATTATATTTTTTGTAGCGTCTCATATGATATTTTTTGTAACGTCTCATATGAAATTTTTTGTAGCGTATCATATGATATTTTTTGTAGCGTCTCATATGATATTTTTTATAGCGTCTCATGCGATATTTTTTGTAGCGTCTCATATGATACTTTTGTAGCGTCTCTCACCTAATAAGATGTCACCTGAATCGTCTCTTAAACCGCACCCACGACACGGTACCTCCTCTCTACTCAGGTGGCCTACGCAGTCCGGGCAGTGACGTTGACCGGGTTCATCCTCCTCTTCCTCAACCTGCTGGGCGCTGTTGTTCTATTCGAACCCGTCTTCAGTTCCAACCGTCACTCCGGGTCTGGCGGGGATGCCGGCCCCTCCAGTCGCAGTTGGGAGCGGCGCTGTCGCCTGCTCTGCTGTACCTGTACCCAGCAGGAGTCCGAACATTACGCCTTCATCAGCATTGCCAACACTCTCACCAACTTCTTCAAGGTGAGACAGAGAGAGAGAGTGTGCATGTGTGTCCCTTATTCTCGAATGGGGGCTTCTGTTGGTGGGATAACTTGGATTCTGGACAATTAGCTCCTTCAAAAGTGGAAGGTTATTCATCCATCCAAAAAAACCACCCCTTCAATTTGGAGAGAGTCGTCTTGATGAGATCATTTAAAATGAACGTTGGCATCTGCGTTTATTTAGAGTTGTAAGGATTGTTTGGGTCCCCCTAATTGTAATTTTGGATAAAATTGTAGAATTTGGTATTAGTCCTCTCTGTGTGTTAAATATATGAGTGATTTATTGAGGTTTTTTGGTTGAAACTGATATAATTGTGTATTATAATTAAAATGGTTTTAATCAGTATAACATATTATAAATAACTTATTATTATTGTGTTATTGCTTATTCATTTCTCTCGAAATACTATGGCAGTTTTAATCTTTCGTGCTAACACCAGAGAAGACAGTGGAATATATTATACCAACTTTACTTTTTACAGCCACGAATGCGCTTTATCGATTTATCGATTTCAATATATTTATCATTTTAAGCTCCCAGTATCTGATTACAGTTTTAATAATGTTTAAATAAATTCTAGACTCCAATATTGATTATTATGCCATTTAGGTGTATTATATTTATATTGCAAAGAAACAACTTGACAGGTTTGCATTTCTATCGGTTCGTTGTACGGAAAACAATTCACAGCTCTTAGTTAACGATGTAAATCGCAAATCATTACATTCACATTTTGGTATATTATAGCATGTTGGCTACGTAAACCATTACATTCACAGTAAAACTCGTCTAAATCTTCTCCGTCTACATTTCGGGCTGATTGATTCAATATTGACTTGCTTTCACTAATAACAGTTGCGCCGCATGTTCTTCTCTTGTGAGACACAGACACGCACAGAGGGAGAGAGAGTGAGATAGAAGCCGCCCACGCACTGTTTGTTTCTGCTCTGAGTAGATCGATTTCTTGGATTCGTTCATTCCCTTCTGACAAATATTAAGGACACCGGCGCCAAAGGTGGAGAACCAATGTTAAATGCAATCATAAATATCAGGAGGACTGTTGGGAACTGATTTTGTCTGATAAGACCTTATATGCTGTACATGTTCTCAGAGAAATCTGAAACTCTCTCTCTCTCTCTCTCTCTCTCTCTCTCTGTCTCTCTCTCATATAATATTACTAATATCCAAATCTTGTAATGAATCGCTATAATAAATAATGATGGCATGGGTAATGCGGACGATTACGTCTTAAAAAGCGTTCGCGTCTGAGACTGGGGGTTTGTTTTTCTCGGGTGGTTCGGTCTCCTGGCAGTCGGGTTTAGTTAGGTGTCGCTTCTTGGGAGAGCCGTCATCACCTGTTCTAGATTGCGTGGTTGCTTGGGGACCTGGTTCTGGAGACTTCTCTCTTCTCTCTCTCATATAATATTACTAATATCCAAATCGCGTAATGATTCGCTATAATAAATAATGATGGTACTCATAACATAGTTTTTGCCATGTTATTGAGGTTGCTTGGTAAGATATCGTTACATATCACAATTAGCATATTAGCACAATTTTGTTCTGAGTTAGTATATGGTTATAATGATATAAAAACAGTATGCTCAATTTTTTTTATCTGAGTTGGATTAAATCAAAATGGGAACCAATGTGTCACTGAATTAGTAAAAGAAATCAGAAGGCATCATATATTTTAATCACTTACCTTTTTAATAATTTAAAAGTAAACGCATAGTGTAGTGGTCACTTTTATTAAATGTATTATGTAATATTTTAAATTATGTAAGTATTGTTGTCATTATTATTTGACAAAATAAATTCATGTTTTTCACGGCAAAATATGCGTAGAGCATTATATAATGTTTTACACATAATTTTCATATCTATCATAATATTTCCGATACATTTTTTTTATGAAATTACCATAATTACTGTTATTTTGCTTAAAAAACTTTTTTTTTTATTAATAAAACTGAATTAATAAAACATGGTCGCGTTATTTTTGTGTTTATGATTTTTATGATAAGATATATTTTTGACTACGATGTCTATCTACTTTGATAAATTCATGCTCATGCAACCAGGACACCAAATCAAATTAGCATACATGTATTACTAAGATAAAGAACACACATAACTGAGGTTTGCCACAACTTATAAAAAAGACGAACTTGAGAATTATATAAAAATCAACCTTGATTGATTTAGGTATGCTAATAAAATTTCAATTTCAAATTTAAAGTGATTTTTAATAGAATCAATGTTTTTGTCGCTAAAGAAAATTTAATAAAGTAATAATTTCATTATTCGAATATGGTTTAATAGAAATGTTGATATCTCTTTTGATAGGAGTATGTGTGTTCTGCCTTGCTGTTATGATTGTAGCGATATCTATTTATACATTAAAGAAAAGGAAATTTAACAACATTGTTGAACAGGATAACATAAAACAAATGAGAGGCAGCAATTTACTTTTTGCAATGAATCCTCCAATTGGGTCTAGTGCCACAGAAAATACAAACGCATTAAATTCAATTAAACATTACGATGTTCCTTTTTCCATCAATACAAGTAATAAGTTAACATTTACAAAAGAGGAAGATTCATTGAAACCTGTCAGTACTGACGAGACATCGGATTCCGACTCGCAAACTGCGAAGAATAAAAGTTCCAGCGAACCGTAAAATCTATAACTTTGTGTGTTGTTACGGAAAAAACATTTATAATTTATATACTATTATTTATCTTCCGAATAGCGTCATAAAATACTAGTTTACGCAAAAGATTTTTATAAAAACTAAACGTTGCTTTTTAAAAAACTAAAATCACGCAACCATCTAGTTCACATTGATATGGGATACTTTTAAATTAGATTTTACATAATTTTGATAATTATATTTGAATTTATTAGATGTTGATAAACACTTAATAAAACAGTATTTTGATGGAAAAAATATTCCTTTATGTATTTATTACTAAAACATAATGTTGCATACTTTCATACGACTACAACGAAGCTGACTGTTTGGACCACACATTTTCAACATTTTAAACCTTAAATAAGGTAGTATAAATATTCATTAATATTATGATAAAGAATCTGCACCGTATTTAATATATAATTATACGTATTTGCATATCATTTATGTTGTTAATGCATTGTCTTTATATATTATTTATTTTATATAATGTTTTTGTACTTATTGAAATAAAAATACATAGGTATAAGAATTTTTTTTAATGTATGCTGTAACAGTGAAAGTAACATGTATAGTAATATATGTATAACAAAAATGTCAACCCAAAAAGGTTAATTTTATTATTTTTATTTCACATAAGGAAAACATTTTAGATCTACTATTTTAAATTTCTATAGTATAGTATATATGAGTAATTCCATACTATTTATTTCACATACAAAAAATTCCGAATAAACTTAAGCAACATTTTTAATGTAAAATAATGGATTTTTTTTACCTAACAAAAAATCATGATTCGATTAAACAGCTAATGATATAAAACTAAATAGTCGAAATATATTATTGTATAATATTTTGATGATGATATTTTGTTACAAGATAATATATTCGGATAGATAATTCCTTCTTCCAAGCGCAATGAGTATAAAATGTATAATTCGATATAAAGAATTGAACATAATGTTAGAGGGGAGGAATTTTGTCACAATTCAATATATTTGTAAACATAGGTAATTCTCGATAAAAAACGTCATTCGTTTTTTGTTTAAATTCCAAAGGGATTTTTATAAATTGTTCTACCGCTGGCATCTGGTTTGTCTAATATTTATGACGGCAATTAAGTTAATTTTTGTACCTAAACATTAAACCATTTTATATAATTATGAAATATTCATATTAACGATATTATTTAACGTTTAATCAGAAAACATTTAATACTGCTTTTTGGGAAATCCAGTGAAGTATAGACAACTCCTTGAGCAAAAGGAATGTATTTTATCAGGCATCATGATCACGTTGAACGTTTTCGAATTAGACATTAATAAGTTATTTTATATTAAAAATAGTTTTAATGATTAATTGTCAAGAAAATGTTTCAATTTATTTAAAATTAATGCAAATTGACATACATAATATTTTTACAAACCGTAAATGTTAATTTATTATAAGCTACAATGTATATATAAATATTTATGTATAGTTATTATATTTTATTGTAGTATTATTGTAACAATACACCGAACTTGTATTCAATTAATATATTTTCGAAATCATTTAATTCTTGTAAAATTGCAGAGTGTCATGGTGTCTAGTAAATTGTATACTGTTTTTGATTTGGCGTTTGAAATAAATGAATAAATGCTATATATTTGTAGTGCTTCTTAAAAATTATAATAAAAACCAATTAATGACAAATGTGAATTTCTACTACTAAAAAAACCAGAAAACGGACAACTTTATATTGAAAATACATTAACATATTTACTTTATTATTATAATTAATTTTAAACACGATCGCTCAATATTTTTCTGTCATCCCTTATATACAATAATACATGGATTGATATTTTTAATGATCCAAGATATCTGCGCCTAATCTGCCGTGCTATGACAGAAAGACGTATATCACATTTTATCATTTTTCGCAAATCGACGAAAACTAAATGCCTTTTTCTGAACAATTAAGCAATCATATGAATACGATTTAAGTATTTGACTGTTAAGACAGTTGTTGTAGAATATTATTGATGTTTTAATTTTTTTTGTATATTGAAACAGCATTGAGATATTATTGATTATTGTGATATACGTCTTTTTGTCGTAGTAAACCACATAATTTTATTATGACAAAAAGACGTATATCCGTGTTTCCTCAAATACTTTGACAAAAAGACAAAAATAAGTTATATATATAACAAATATATATGTATAACAAAAATGTTCAAACGGGATAAAGTTTACTTACTAAAAACGTGTATAGATATAATATTGCTGTATGTTATTGGCATGAAAACTAAAACCACAATCAATAAAAAACATGGATAAAAGTGTTAGTGTCAGTTACCTTAGGGTATAGAATACAATAATCACGCCATATTATTGTTGGTTGGTATATTATACCAGAAATTGCGTCGATTGGTAGGCATCAGCGGTACAAGTTTGTCGATGATGTCACGTTTTTTGAGGTTGCAGATTCCCCTCATTTCTTGACGGTTTAAAGGCGACTGAAGTACGTGCTTTTTCTTTAAAAAGTCAAGTTCACTGAAGGGTTTGGTGTCGTAGTTTTCTTTGTAGAACAGAGTTCTGCAACCTCGCCTGAATTGAAATTGTCGCATATCGGAGAGCAGGACACGAATTTCTCTTTTTTAAGCTGGTATTGTGAGGCCCCATTCTTCCAGTCCCCAAAATCGTTGGGTTCCTTCCGAATAGCAATTCAGTTGGCATTTGCCACACACTTACTGAAATCGTCGAAATCGTAGACCTTTCCAGCTTTTTTCATTTGCTTTTCAACCGCTGCGTGCACCGCATCTGCCTCCATGAAGGTGTGTCCAGCCTCGAAAAAATTGAGCGTGATGCTTTCTGCTGAAATTCCTTCTGAGTTCACCGCTGTGCAAAGCATTGTGAGCATCGTCCAATTCTTGTTTTGCGCAGAGCAATTATCCACCCACATTTGAACATGTTTTGCATCCCGATTTGCATTTAAAAACTTAAAATAAGTTGATGCAATATCTTCGTCGTTTCTCCCACATATCCCCTCATGCCATATGATAGCAATATTCTTGCACGACTTTTGACCTTTACTCCCAATTGCCGCAAAAGTTTCGTTGTAGGCCACAATTCGCCGGGTGAAAAGGCAAACTTTATGTTCTTCCATTCTTGGCAACATTATAACTTTTTCCAAATCGACAGCTACCGATATTTCACCATCTACCTTGGTCTTTGCCGCTTCTTTCTGATACTCTCTCCTAGCGATTGTGGCTTGTCCGATGTGGAAGAAATATGCAGTACAAGTACTGCATGATTCCCAGATACACACCTCTTTATGCTGGTGGTAGACTTCACATTTGTCACATTCCTCATTTCCAAGTTTAGCAAAGGAAATATTCTTTTCATCGGTCACTACTTTGCGATGTAACTCGTATGACATATCCGATTGATTTCGGGAGACATAATCAGCATGCATATCAACGATAGTTATATCGGATGGCAAATATCGTTTGTTGGGAGCGTGTTCCCTTCTGTAATGCGGTAGTTCTGGGTGATATATCTCGATGTGCTCCTTGATGGACTGGTGATTCACTTTGTGTTTAGCTTCATGTCGCCCGCGATTGTCAGAAAATTGTGCGGGAGAATGATCAACGTGGCTCTTCATGGTGTTCACAATAACTTTGTCATTGTTGGATTTGAACCCCAAAGTAGTAAGATTTTTTTTTACAAACTCTTGTTGTCAATCCAGTTGCGCTTCTCAAGCTATAGCTGTATGTGTTTTGCTTTCTGGGGTTGTTAG